>CAKAJN010000035.1:0-123287 GCA_916613615.1 Steromphala cineraria
TAAGCGATTTCATCAAATATTGGGAAAACCGTCGCTTTTTTGGAATTTTTGGACCAACTTATGTCGTTCGAAATGATCTCAGCTACATTTTGATATGCCACAACCCTACTTTTGGTGACTTAGATGACTTGGAATTCTTGCGCGTTGAGGGTTACGGGGCTTTAATAAGTGCGATTACGCCCAAATTAGCGAAAACCGGCACTTTTTTGGTCTTCGGAAATGGATAAAAGTTCTTCGTGATGGTCCCAGGAGCAATTAGATGGGTCACAACCCTATTTTTGCAACTTTGAAAATTTTAGTGGGTAAGAGTTATGCCCCTTGATTAAGCGATTTTATCAAATATTGGGAAAACCGTTGCTTTTTTGGAATTTTTGGACCAACTTATGTCGTTCGAAATGATCTCAGCTACATTTTGATATGCCACAACCCTACTTTTGGTGACTTAGATGACTTGGAATTCTTGCGCGTTGAGGGTTACGGGGCTTTAATAAGTGCGATTACGCCCAAATTAGCGAAAACCGGCACTTTTTTGGTCTTCGGAAATGGATAAAAGTTCTTCGTGATGGTCCCAGGAGCAATTAGATGGGTCACAACCCTATTTTTGCAACTTTGAAAATTTTAGTGGGTAAGAGTTATGCCCCTTGATTAAGCGATTTCATCAAATATTGGGAAAACCGTCGCTTTTTTGGAATTTTTGGACCAACTTATGTCGTTCGAAATGATCTCAGCTACATTTTGATATGCCACAACCCTACTTTTGGTGACTTAGATGACTTGGAATTCTTGCGCGTTGAGGGTTACGGGGCTTTAATAAGTGCGATTACGCCCAAATTAGCGAAAACCGGCACTTTTTTGGTCTTCGGAAATGGATAAAAGTTCTTCGTGATGGTCCCAGGAGCAATTAGATGGGTCACAACCCTATTTTTGCAACTTTGAAAATTTTAGTGGGTAAGAGTTATGCCCCTTGATTAAGCGATTTCATCAAATATTGAGAAAACCGTCGCTTTTTTGGAATTTTTGGACCAACTTATGTCGTTCGAAATGATCTCAGCTACATTTTGATATGCCACAACCCTACTTTTGGTGACTTAGATGACTTGGAATTCTTGCGCGTTGAGAGTTACGGGGCTTTAATAAGTGCGATTACGCCCAAATTAGCGAAAACCGGCACTTTTTTGGTCTTCGGAAATGGATAAAAGTTCTTCGTGATGGTCCCAGGAGCAATTAGATGGGTCACAACCCTATTTTTGCAACTTTGAAAATTTTAGTGGGTAAGAGTTATGCCCCTTGATTAAGCGATTTCATCAAATATTGGGAAAACCGTCGCTTTTTTGGAATTTTTGGACCAACTTATGTCGTTCGAAATGATCTCAGCTACATTTTGATATGCCACAACCCTACTTTTGGTGACTTAGATGACTTGGAATTCTTGCGCGTTGAGAGTTACGGGGCTTTAATAAGTGCGATTACGCCCAAATTAGCGAAAACCGGCACTTTTTAGGTCTTCGGAAATGGATAAAAGTTCTTCGTGATGGTCCCAGGAGCAATTAGATGGGTCACAACCCTATTTTGGCAACTTTGAAAATTTTAGTGGGTAAGAGTTATGCCCCTTGATTAAGCGATTTCATCAAATATTGGGAAAACCGTCGCTTTTTTGGAATTTTTGGACCAACTTATGTCGTTCGAAATGATCTCAGCTACATTTTGATATGCCACAACCCTACTTTTGGTGACTTAGATGACTTGGAATTCTTGCGCGTTGAGAGTTACGGGTCTTTAATAAGTGCGATTACGCCCAAATTAGCGAAAACCGGCACTTTTTTGGTCTTCGGAAATGGATAAAAGTTCTTCGTGATGGTCCCAGGAGCAATTAGATGGGTCACAACCCTATTTTTGCAACTTTGAAAATTTTAGTGGGTAAGAGTTATGCCCCTTGATTAAGCGATTTCATCAAATATTGGGAAAACCGTCGCTTTTTTGGAATTTTTGGACCAACTTATGTCGTTCGAAATGATCTCAGCTACATTTTGATATGCCACAACCCTACTTTTGGTGACTTAGATGACTTGGAATTCTTGCGCGTTGAGGGTTACGGGGCTTTAATAAGTGCGATTACGCCCAAATTAGCGAAAACCGGCACTTTTTTGGTCTTCGGAAATGGATAAAAGTTCTTCGTGATGGTCCCAGGAGCAATTAGATGGGTCACAACCCTATTTTTGCAACTTTGAAAATTTTAGTGGGTAAGAGTTATGCCCCTTGATTAAGCGATTTCATCAAATATTGGGAAAACCGTCGCTTTTTTGGAATTTTTGGACCAACTTATGTCGTTCGAAATGATCTCAGCTACATTTTGATATGCCACAACCCTACTTTTGGTGACTTAGATGACTTGGAATTCTTGCGCGTTGAGGGTTACGGGGCTTTAATAAGTGCGATTACGCCCAAATTAGCGAAAACCGGCACTTTTTTGGTCTTCGGAAATGGATAAAAGTTCTTCGTGATGGTCCCAGGAGCAATTAGATGGGTCACAACCCTATTTTTGCAACTTTGAAAATTTTAGTGGGTAAGAGTTATGCCCCTTGATTAAGCGATTTCATCAAATATTGGGAAAACCGTCGCTTTTTTGGAATTTTTGGACCAACTTATGTCGTTCGAAATGATCTCAGCTACATTTTGATATGCCACAACCCTACTTTTGGTGACTTAGATGACTTGGAATTCTTGCGCGTTGAGGGTTACGGGGCTTTAATAAGTGCGATTACGCCCAAATTAGCGAAAACCGGCACTTTTTTGGTCTTCGGAAATGGATAAAAGTTCTTCGTGATGGTCCCAGGAGCAATTAGATGGGTCACAACCCTATTTTTGCAACTTTGAAAATTTTAGTGGGTAAGAGTTATGCCCCTTGATTAAGCGATTTCATCAAATATTGGGAAAACCGTCGCTTTTTTGGAATTTTTGGACCAACTTATGTCGTTCGAAATGATCTCAGCTACATTTTGATATGCCACAACCCTACTTTTGGTGACTTAGATGACTTGGAATTCTTGCGCGTTGAGGGTTACGGGGCTTTAATAAGTGCGATTACGCCCAAATTAGCGAAAACCGGCACTTTTTTGGTCTTCGGAAATGGATAAAAGTTCTTCGTGATGGTCCCAGGAGCAATTAGATGGGTCACAACCCTATTTTTGCAACTTTGAAAATTTTAGTGGGTAAGAGTTATGCCCCTTGATTAAGCGATTTTATCAAATATTGGGAAAACCGTTGCTTTTTTGGAATTTTTGGACCAACTTATGTCGTTCGAAATGATCTCAGCTACATTTTGATATGCCACAACCCTACTTTTGGTGACTTAGATGACTTGGAATTCTTGCGCGTTGAGGGTTACGGGGCTTTAATAAGTGCGATTACGCCCAAATTAGCGAAAACCGGCACTTTTTTGGTCTTCGGAAATGGATAAAAGTTCTTCGTGATGGTCCCAGGAGCAATTAGATGGGTCACAACCCTATTTTTGCAACTTTGAAAATTTTAGTGGGTAAGAGTTATGCCCCTTGATTAAGCGATTTCATCAAATATTGGGAAAACCGTCGCTTTTTTGGAATTTTTGGACCAACTTATGTCGTTCGAAATGATCTCAGCTACATTTTGATATGCCACAACCCTACTTTTGGTGACTTAGATGACTTGGAATTCTTGCGCGTTGAGGGTTACGGGGCTTTAATAAGTGCGATTACGCCCAAATTAGCGAAAACCGGCACTTTTTTGGTCTTCGGAAATGGATAAAAGTTCTTCGTGATGGTCCCAGGAGCAATTAGATGGGTCACAACCCTATTTTTGCAACTTTGAAAATTTTAGTGGGTAAGAGTTATGCCCCTTGATTAAGCGATTTCATCAAATATTGAGAAAACCGTCGCTTTTTTGGAATTTTTGGACCAACTTATGTCGTTCGAAATGATCTCAGCTACATTTTGATATGCCACAACCCTACTTTTGGTGACTTAGATGACTTGGAATTCTTGCGCGTTGAGAGTTACGGGGCTTTAATAAGTGCGATTACGCCCAAATTAGCGAAAACCGGCACTTTTTTGGTCTTCGGAAATGGATAAAAGTTCTTCGTGATGGTCCCAGGAGCAATTAGATGGGTCACAACCCTATTTTTGCAACTTTGAAAATTTTAGTGGGTAAGAGTTATGCCCCTTGATTAAGCGATTTCATCAAATATTGGGAAAACCGTCGCTTTTTTGGAATTTTTGGACCAACTTATGTCGTTCGAAATGATCTCAGCTACATTTTGATATGCCACAACCCTACTTTTGGTGACTTAGATGACTTGGAATTCTTGCGCGTTGAGAGTTACGGGGCTTTAATAAGTGCGATTACGCCCAAATTAGCGAAAACCGGCACTTTTTAGGTCTTCGGAAATGGATAAAAGTTCTTCGTGATGGTCCCAGGAGCAATTAGATGGGTCACAACCCTATTTTGGCAACTTTGAAAATTTTAGTGGGTAAGAGTTATGCCCCTTGATTAAGCGATTTCATCAAATATTGGGAAAACCGTCGCTTTTTTGGAATTTTTGGACCAACTTATGTCGTTCGAAATGATCTCAGCTACATTTTGATATGCCACAACCCTACTTTTGGTGACTTAGATGACTTGGAATTCTTGCGCGTTGAGAGTTACGGGGCTTTAATAAGTGCGATTACGCCCAAATTAGCGAAAACCGGCACTTTTTTGGTCTTCGGAAATGGATAAAAGTTCTTCGTGATGGTCCCAGGAGCAATTATATGGGTCACAACCCTATTTTTGCAACTTTGAAAATTTTAGTGGGTAAGAGTTATGCCCCTTGATTAAGCGATTTCATCAAATATTGGGAAAACCGTCGCTTTTTTGGAATTTTTGGACCAACTTATGTCGTTCGAAATGATCTCAGCTACATTTTGATATGCCACAACCCTACTTTTGGTGACTTAGATGACTTGGAATTCTTGCGCGTTGAGGGTTACGGGGCTTTAATAAGTGCGATTACGCCCAAATTAGCGAAAACCGGCACTTTTTTGGTCTTCGGAAATGGATAAAAGTTCTTCGTGATGGTCCCAGGAGCAATTAGATGGGTCACAACCCTATTTTTGCAACTTTGAAAATTTTAGTGGGTAAGAGTTATGCCCCTTGATTAAGCGATTTCATCAAATATTGGGAAAACCGTCGCTTTTTTGGAATTTTTGGACCAACTTATGTCGTTCGAAATGATCTCAGCTACATTTTGATATGCCACAACCCTACTTTTGGTGACTTAGATGACTTGGAATTCTTGCGCGTTGAGGGTTACGGGGCTTTAATAAGTGCGATTACGCCCAAATTAGCGAAAACCGGCACTTTTTTGGTCTTCGGAAATGGATAAAAGTTCTTCGTGATGGTCCCAGGAGCAATTAGATGGGTCACAACCCTATTTTTGCAACTTTGAAAATTTTAGTGGGTAAGAGTTATGCCCCTTGATTAAGCGATTTCATCAAATATTGGGAAAACCGTTGCTTTTTTGGAATTTTTGGACCAACTTATGTCGTTCGAAATGATCTCAGCTACATTTTGATATGCCACAACCCTACTTTTGGTGACTTAGATGACTTGGAATTCTTGCGCGTTGAGAGTTACGGGGCTTTAATAAGTGCGATTACGCCCAAATTAGCGAAAACCGGCACTTTTTTGGTCTTCGGAAATGGATAAAAGTTCTTCGTGATGGTCCCAGGAGCAATTAGATGGGTCACAACCCTATTTTTGCAACTTTGAAAATTTTAGTGGGTAAGAGTTATGCCCCTTGATTAAGCGATTTCATCAAATATTGGGAAAACCGTCGCTTTTTTGGAATTTTTGGACCAACTTATGTCGTTCGAAATGATCTCAGCTACATTTTGATATGCCACAACCCTACTTTTGGTGACTTAGATGACTTGGAATTCTTGCGCGTTGAGGGTTACGGGGCTTTAATAAGTGCGATTACGCCCAAATTAGCGAAAACCGGCACTTTTTTGGTCTTCGGAAATGGATAAAAGTTCTTCGTGATGGTCCCAGGAGCAATTAGATGGGTCACAACCCTATTTTTGCAACTTTGAAAATTTTAGTGGGTAAGTGTTATGCCCCTTGATTAAGCGATTTCATCAAATATTGAGAAAACCGTCGCTTTTTTGGAATTTTTGGACCAACTTATGTCGTTCGAAATGATCTCAGCTACATTTTGATATGCCACAACCCTACTTTTGGTGACTTAGATGACTTGGAATTCTTGCGCGTTGAGAGTTACGGGGCTTTAATAAGTGCGATTACGCCCAAATTAGCGAAAACCGGCACTTTTTTGGTCTTCGGAAATGGATAAAAGTTCTTCGTGATGGTCCCAGGAGCAATTAGATGGGTCACAACCCTATTTTTGCAACTTTGAAAATTTTAGTGGGTAAGAGTTATGCCCCTTGATTAAGCGATTTCATCAAATATTGGGAAAACCGTCGCTTTTTTGGAATTTTTGGACCAACTTATGTCGTTCGAAATGATCTCAGCTACATTTTGATATGCCACAACCCTACTTTTGGTGACTTAGATGACTTGGAATTCTTGCGCGTTGAGAGTTACGGGGCTTTAATAAGTGCGATTACGCCCAAATTAGCGAAAACCGGCACTTTTTTGGTCTTCGGAAATGGATAAAAGTTCTTCGTGATGGTCCCAGGAGCAATTAGATGGGTCACAACCCTATTTTTGCAACTTTGAAAATTTTAGTGGGTAAGAGTTATGCCCCTTGATTAAGCGATTTCATCAAATATTGGGAAAACCGTCGCTTTTTTGGAATTTTTGGACCAACTTATGTCGTTCGAAATGATCTCAGCTACATTTTGATATGCCACAACCCTACTTTTGGTGACTTAGATGACTTGGAATTCTTGCGCGTTGAGGGTTACGGGGCTTTAATAAGTGCGATTACGCCCAAATTAGCGAAAACCGGCACTTTTTTGGTCTTCGGAAATGGATAAAAGTTCTTCGTGATGGTCCCAGGAGCAATTAGATGGTCACAACCCTATTTTTGCAACTTTGAAAATTTTAGTGGGTAAGAGTTATGCCCTTTGATTAAGCGATTTCATCAAATATTGGGAAAACCGTCGCTTTTTTGGAATTTTTGGACCAACTTATGTCGTTCGAAATGATCTCAGCTACATTTTGATATGCCACAACCCTACTTTTGGTGACTTAGATGACTTGGAATTCTTGCGCGTTGAGAGTTACGGGGCTTTAATAAGTGCGATTACGCCCAAATTAGCGAAAACCGGCACTTTTTTGGTCTTCGGAAATGGATAAAAGTTCTTCGTGATGGTCCCAGGAGCAATTAGATGGGTCACAACCCTATTTTTGCAACTTTGAAAATTTTAGTGGGTAAGAGTTATGCCCCTTGATTAAGCGATTTCATCAAATATTGAGAAAACCGTCGCTTTTTTGGAATTTTTGGACCAACTTATGTCGTTCGAAATGATCTCAGCTACATTTTCATATGCCACAACCCTACTTTTGGTGACTTAGATGACTTGGAATTCTTGCGCGTTGAGAGTTACGGGGCTTTAATAAGTGCGATTACGCCCAAATTAGCGAAAACCGGCACTTTTTTGGTCTTCGGAAATGGATAAAAGTTCTTCGTGATGGTCCCAGGAGCAATTAGATGGGTCACAACCCTATTTTTGCAACTTTGAAAATTTTAGTGGGTAAGAGTTATGCCCCTTGATTAAGCGATTTCATCAAATATTGGGAAAACCGTCGCTTTTTTGGAATTTTTGGACCAACTTATGTCGTTCGAAATGATCTCAGCTACATTTTGATATGCCACAACCCTACTTTTGGTGACTTAGATGACTTGGAATTCTTGCGCGTTGAGGGTTACGGGGCTTTAATAAGTGCGATTACGCCCAAATTAGCGAAAACCGGCACTTTTTTGGTCTTCGGAAATGGATAAAAGTTCTTCGTGATGGTCCCAGGAGCAATTAGATGGGTCACAACCCTATTTTTGCAACTTTGAAAATTTTAGTGGGTAAGAGTTATGCCCCTTGATTAAGCGATTTCATCAAATATTGGGAAAACCGTCGCTTTTTTGGAATTTTTGGACCAACTTATGTCGTTCGAAATGATCTCAGCTACATTTTGATATGCCACAACCCTACTTTTGGTGACTTAGATGACTTGGAATTCTTGCGCGTTGAGAGTTACGGGGCTTTAATAAGTGCGATTACGCCCAAATTAGCGAAAACCGGCACTTTTTTGGTCTTCGGAAATGGATAAAAGTTCTTCGTGATGGTCCCAGGAGCAATTAGATGGGTCACAACCCTATTTTTGCAACTTTGAAAATTTTAGTGGGTAAGAGTTATGCCCCTTGATTAAGCGATTTCATCAAATATTGGGAAAACCGTCGCTTTTTTGGAATTTTTGGACCAACTTATGTCGTTCGAAATGATCTCAGCTACATTTTGATATGCCACAACCCTACTTTTGGTGACTTAGATGACTTGGAATTCTTGCGCGTTGAGAGTTACGGGGCTTTAATAAGTGCGATTACGCCCAAATTAGCGAAAACCGGCACTTTTTTGGTCTTCGGAAATGGATAAAAGTTCTTCGTGATGGTCCCAGGAGCAATTAGATGGGTCACAACCCTATTTTTGCAACTTTGAAAATTTTAGTGGGTAAGAGTTATGCCCCTTGATTAAGCGATTTCATCAAATATTGGGAAAACCGTCGCTTTTTTGGAATTTTTGGACCAACTTATGTCGTTCGAAATGATCTCAGCTACATTTTGATATGCCACAACCCTACTTTTGGTGACTTAGATGACTTGGAATTCTTGCGCGTTGAGGGTTACGGGGCTTTAATAAGTGCGATTACGCCCAAATTAGCGAAAACCGGCACTTTTTTGGTCTTCGGAAATGGATAAAAGTTCTTCGTGATGGTCCCAGGAGCAATTAGATGGGTCACAACCCTATTTTTGCAACTTTGAAAATTTTAGTGGGTAAGAGTTATGCCCCTTGATTAAGCGATTTCATCAAATATTGGGAAAACCGTCGCTTTTTTGGAATTTTTGGACCAACTTATGTCGTTCGAAATGATCTCAGCTACATTTTGATATGCCACAACCCTACTTTTGGTGACTTAGATGACTTGGAATTCTTGCGCGTTGAGAGTTACGGGGCTTTAATAAGTGCGATTACGCCCAAATTAGCGAAAACCGGCACTTTTTTGGTCTTCGGAAATGGATAAAAGTTCTTCGTGATGGTCCCAGGAGCAATTAGAGGGGTCACAACCCTATTTTTGCAACTTTGAAAATTTTAGTGGGTAAGAGTTATGCCCCTTGATTAAGCGATTTCATCAAATATTGGGAAAACCGTCGCTTTTTTGGAATTTTTGGACCAACTTATGTCGTTCGAAATGATCTCAGCTACATTTTGATATGCCACAACCCTACTTTTGGTGACTTAGATGACTTGGAATTCTTGCGCGTTGAGGGTTACGGGGCTTTAATAAGTGCGATTACGCCCAAATTAGCGAAAACCGGCACTTTTTTGGTCTTCGGAAATGGATAAAAGTTCTTCGTGATGGTCCCAGGAGCAATTAGATGGGTCACAACCCTATTTTTGCAACTTTGAAAATTTTAGTGGGTAAGAGTTATGCCCCTTGATTAAGCGATTTCATCAAATATTGGGAAAACCGTCGCTTTTTTGGAATTTTTGGACCAACTTATGTCGTTCGAAATGATCTCAGCTACATTTTGATATGCCACAACCCTACTTTTGGTGACTTAGATGACTTGGAATTCTTGCGCGTTGAGAGTTACGGGGCTTTAATAAGTGCGATTACGCCCAAATTAGCGAAAACCGGCACTTTTTTGGTCTTCGGAAATGGATAAAAGTTCTTCGTGATGGTCCCAGGAGCAATTAGATGGGTCACAACCCTATTTTTGCAACTTTGAAAATTTTAGTGGGTAAGAGTTATGCCCCTTGAATAAGCGATTTCATCAAATATTGGGAAAACCGTCACTTTTTTGGAATTTTTGGACCAACTTATGTCGTTCGAAATGATCTCAGCTACATTTTGATATGCCACAACCCTACTTTTGGTGACTTAGATGACTTGGAGTTCTTGCGCGTTGAGAGTTACGGGGCTTTAATAAGTGCGATTACGCCCAAATTAGCGAAACCGGCACTTTTTTGGTCTTCGGAAATGGATAAAAGTTCTTCGTGATGGTCCCAGGAGCAATTAGATGGGTCACAATCCTATTTTTGCAACTTTGAAAATTTTAGTGGGTAAGAGTTATGCCCCTTGATTAAGCGATTTCATCAAATATTGGGAAAACCGTCGCTTTTTTGGAATTTTTGGACCAACTTATGTCGTTCGAAATGATCTCAGCTACATTTTGATATGCCACAACCCTACTTTTGGTGACTTAGATGACTTGGAATTCTTGCGCGTTGAGAGTTACGGGGCTTTAATAAGTGCGATTACGCCCAAATTAGCGAAAACCGGCACTTTTTTGGTCTTCGGAAATGGATAAAAGTTCTTCGTGATGGTCCCAGGAGCAATTAGATGGGTCACAACCCTATTTTTGCAACTTTGAAAATTTTAGTGGGTAAGAGTTATGCCCCTTGATTAAGCAATTTCATCAAATATTGGGAAAACCGTCGCTTTTTTGGAATTTTTGGACCAACTTATGTCGTTCGAAATGATCTCAGCTACATTTTGATATGCCACAACCCTACTTTTGGTGACTTAGATGACTTGGAATTCTTGCGCGTTGAGGGTTACGGGGCTTTAATAAGTGCGATTACGCCCAAATTAGCGAAAACCGGCACTTTTTTGGTCTTCGGAAATGGATAAAAGTTCTTCGTGATGGTCCCAGGAGCAATTAGATGGGTCACAACCCTATTTTTGCAACTTTGAAAATTTTAGTGGGTAAGAGTTATGCCCCTTGATTAAGCGATTTCATCAAATATTGGGAAAACCGTCGCTTTTTTGGAATTTTTGGACCAACTTATGTCGTTCGAAATGATCTCAGCTACATTTTGATATGCCACAACCCTACTTTTGGTGACTTAGATGACTTGGAATTCTTGCGCGTTGAGAGTTACGGGGCTTTAATAAGTGCGATTACGCCCAAATTAGCGAAAACCGGCACTTTTTTGGTCTTCGGAAATGGATAAAAGTTCTTCGTGATGGTCCCAGGAGCAATTAGATGGGTCACAACCCTATTTTTGCAACTTTGAAAATTTTAGTGGGTAAGAGTTATGCCCCTTGAATAAGCGATTTCATCAAATATTGGGAAAACTGTCGCTTTTTTGGAATTTTTGGACCAACTTATGTCGTTCGAAATGATCTCAGCTACATTTTGATATGCCACAACCCTACTTTTGGTGACTTAGATGACTTGGAATTCTTGCGCGTTGAGGGTTACGGGGCTTTAATAAGTGCGATTACGCCCAAATTAGCGAAAACCGGCACTTTTTTGGTCTTCGGAAATGGATAAAAGTTCTTCGTGATGGTCCCAGGAGCAATTAGATGGGTCACAACCCTATTTTTGCAACTTTGAAAATTTTAGTGGGTAAGAGTTATGCCCCTTGATTAAGCGATTTCATCAAATATTGGGAAAACCGTCGCTTTTTTGGAATTTTTGGACCAACTTATGTCGTTCGAAATGATCTCAGCTACATTTTGATATGCCACAACCCTACTTTTGGTGACTTAGATGACTTGGAATTCTTGCGCGTTGAGAGTTACGGGGCTTTAATAAGTGCGATTACGCCCAAATTAGCGAAAACCGGCACTTTTTTGGTCTTCGGAAATGGATAAAAGTTCTTCGTGATGGTCCCAGGAGCAATTAGATGAGTCACAACCCTATTTTTGCAACTTTGAAAATTTTAGTGGGTAAGAGTTATGCCCCTTGATTAAGCGATTTCATCAAATATTGGGAAAACCGTCGCTTTTTTGGAATTTTTGGACCAACTTATGTCGTTAGAAATGATCTCAGCTACATTTTGATATGCCACAACCCTACTTTTGGTGACTTAGATGACTTGGAATTCTTGCGCGTTGAGGGTTACGGGGCTTTAATAAGTGCGATTACGCCCAAATTAGCGAAAACCGGCACTTTTTTGGTCTTCGGAAATGGATAAAAGTTCTTCGTGATGGTCCCAGGAGCAATTAGATGGGTCACAACCCTATTTTTGCAACTTTGAAAATTTTAGTGGGTAAGAGTTATGCCCCTTGATTAAGCGATTTCATCAAATATTGGGAAAACCGTCGCTTTTTTGGAATTTTTGGACCAACTTATGTCGTTCGAAATGATCTCAGCTACATTTTGATATGCCACAACCCTACTTTTGGTGACTTAGATGACTTGGAATTCTTGCGCGTTGAGGGTTACGGGGCTTTAATAAGTGCGATTACGCCCAAATTAGCGAAAACCGGCACTTTTTTGGTCTTCGGAAATGGATAAAAGTTCTTCGTGATGGTCCCAGGAGCAATTAGATGGGTCACAACCCTATTTTTGCAACTTTGAAAATTTTAGTGGGTAAGAGTTATGCCCCTTGATTAAGCGATTTCATCAAATATTGGGAAAACCGTCGCTTTTTTGGAATTTTTGGACCAACTTATGTCGTTCGAAATGATCTCAGCTACATTTTGATATGCCACAACCCTACTTTTGGTGACTTAGATGACTTGGAATTCTTGCGCGTTGAGAGTTACGGGGCTTTAATAAGTGCGATTACGCCCAAATTAGCGAAAACCGGCACTTTTTTGGTCTTCGGAAATGGATAAAAGTTCTTCGTGATGGTCCCAGGAGCAATTAGATGGGTCACAACCCTATTTTTGCAACTTTGAAAATTTTAGTGGGTAAGAGTTATGCCCCTTGATTAAGCGATTTCATCAAATATTGGGAAAACCGTCGCTTTTTGGGAATTTTTGGACCAACTTATGTCGTTCGAAATGATCTCAGCTACATTTTGATATGCCACAACCCTACTTTTGGTGACTTAGATGACTTGGAATTCTTGCGCGTTGAGAGTTACGGGGCTTTAATAAGTGCGATTACGCCCAAATTAGCGAAAACCGGCACTTTTTTGGTCTTCGGAAATGGATAAAAGTTCTTCGTGATGGTCCCAGGAGCAATTAGATGGGTCACAACCCTATTTTTGCAACTTTGAAAATTTTAGTGGGTAAGAGTTATGCCCCTTGATTAAGCGATTTCATCAAATATTGGGAAAACCGTCGCTTTTTTGGAATTTTTGGACCAACTTATGTCGTTCGAAATGATCTCAGCTACATTTTGATATGCCACAACCCTACTTTTGGTGACTTAGATGACTTGGAATTCTTGCGCGTTGAGGGTTACGGGGCTTTAATAAGTGCGATTACGCCCAAATTAGCGAAAACCGGCACTTTTTTGGTCTTCGGAAATGGATAAAAGTTCTTCGTGATGGTCCCAGGAGCAATTAGATGGGTCACACCCCTATTTTTGCAACTTTGAAAATTTTAGTGGGTAAGAGTTATGCCCCTTGATTAAGCGATTTCATCAAATATTGGGAAAACCGTCGCTTTTTTGGAATTTTTGGACCAACTTATGTCGTTCGAAATGATCTCAGCTACATTTTGATATGCCACAACCCTACTTTTGGTGACTTAGATGACTTGGAATTCTTGCGCGTTGAGAGTTACGGGGCTTTAATAAGTGCGATTACGCCCAAATTAGCGAAAACTGGCACTTTTTTGGTCTTCGGAAATGGATAAAAGTTCTTCGTGATGGTCCCAGGAGCAATTAGATGGGTCACAACCCTATTTTTGCAACTTTGAAAATTTTAGTGGGTAAGAGTTATGCCCCTTGATTAAGCGATTTCATCAAATATTGGGAAAACCGTCGCTTTTTTGGAATTTTTGGACCAACTTATGTCGTTCGAAATGATCTCAGCTACATTTTGATATGCCACAACCCTACTTTTGGTGACTTAGATGACTTGGAATTCTTGCGCGTTGAGAGTTACGGGGCTTTAATAAGTGCGATTACGCCCAAATTAGCGAAAACCGGCACTTTTTTGGTCTTCGGAAATGGATAAAAGTTCTTCGTGATGGTCCCAGGAGCAATTAGATGGGTCACAACCCTATTTTTGCAACTTTGAAAATTTTAGTGGGTAAGAGTTATGCCCCTTGATTAAGCGATTTCATCAAATATTGGGAAAACCGTCGCTTTTTTGGAATTTTTGGACCAACTTATGTCGTTCGAAATGATCTCAGCTACATTTTGATATGCCACAACCCTACTTTTGGTGACTTAGATGACTTGGAATTCTTGCGCGTTGAGGGTTACGGGGCTTTAATAAGTGCGATTACGCCCAAATTAGCGAAAACCGGCACTTTTTTGGTCTTCGGAAATGGATAAAAGTTCTTTGTGATGGTCCCAGGAGCAATTAGATGGGTCACAACCCTATTTTTGCAACTTTGAAAATTTTAGTGGGTAAGAGTTATGCCCCTTGATTAAGCGATTTCATCAAATATTGGGAAAACCGTCGCTTTTTTGGAATTTTTGGACCAACTTATGTCGTTCGAAATGATCTCAGCTACATTTTGATATGCCACAACCCTACTTTTGGTGACTTAGATGACTTGGAATTCTTGCGCGTTGAGAGTTACGGGGCTTTAATAAGTGCGATTACGCCCAAATTAGCGAAAACCGGCACTTTTTTGGTCTTCGGAAATGGATAAAAGTTCTTCGTGATGGTCCCAGGAGCAATTAGATGGGTCACAACCATATTTTTGCAACTTTGAAAATTTTAGTGGGTAAGAGTTATGCCCCTTGATTAAGCGATTTCATCAAATATTGGGAAAACCGTCGCTTTTTTGGAATTTTTGGACCAACTTATGTCGTTCGAAATGATCTCAGCTACATTTTGATATGCCACAACCCTACTTTTGGTGACTTAGATGACTTGGAATTCTTGCGCGTTGAGAGTTACGGGGCTTTAATAAGTGCGATTACGCCCAAATTAGCGAAAACCGGCACTTTTTTGGTCTTCGGAAATGGATAAAAGTTCTTCGTGATGGTCCCAGGAGCAATTAGATGGGTCACAACCCTATTTTTGCAACTTTGAAAATTTTAGTGGGTAAGAGTTATGCCCCTTGATTAAGCGATTTCATCAAATATTGGGAAAACCGTCGCTTTTTTGGAATTTTTGGACCAACTTATGTCGTTCGAAATGATCTCAGCTACATTTTGATATGCCACAACCCTACTTTTGGTGACTTAGATGACTTGGAATTCTTGCGCGTTGAGGGTTACGGGGCTTTAATAAGTGCGATTACGCCCAAATTAGCGAAAACCGGCACTTTTTTGGTCTTCGGAAATGGATAAAAGTTCTTCGTGATGGTCCCAGGAGCAATTAGATGGGTCACACCCCTATTTTTGCAACTTTGAAAATTTTAGTGGGTAAGAGTTATGCCCCTTGATTAAGCGATTTCATCAAATATTGGGAAAACCGTCGCTTTTTTGGAATTTTTGGACCAACTTATGTCGTTCGAAATGATCTCAGCTACATTTTGATATGCCACAACCCTACTTTTGGTGACTTAGATGACTTGGAATTCTTGCGCGTTGAGAGTTACGGGGCTTTAATAAGTGCGATTACGCCCAAATTAGCGAAAACCGGCACTTTTTTGGTCTTCGGAAATGGATAAAAGTTCTTCGTGATGGTCCCAGGAGCAATTAGATGGGTCACAACCCTATTTTTGCAACTTTGAAAATTTTAGTGGGTAAGAGTTATGCCCCTTGATTAAGCGATTTCATCAAATATTGGGAAAACCGTCGCTTTTTTGGAATTTTTGGACCAACTTATGTCGTTCGAAATGATCTCAGCTACATTTTGATATGCCACAACCCTACTTTTGGTGACTTAGATGACTTGGAATTCTTGCGCGTTGAGAGTTACGGGGCTTTAATAAGTGCGATTACGCCCAAATTAGCGAAAACCGGCACTTTTTTGGTCTTCGGAAATGGATAAAAGTTCTTCGTGATGGTCCCACGAGCAATTAGATGGGTCACAACCCTATTTTTGCAACTTTGAAAATTTTAGTGGGTAAGAGTTATGCCCCTTGATTAAGCGATTTCATCAAATATTGGGAAAACCGTCGCTTTTTTTGGAATTTTTGGACCAACTTATGTCGTTCGAAATGATCTCAGCTACATTTTGATATGCCACAACCCTACTTTTGGTGACTTAGATGACTTGGAATTCTTGCGCGTTGAGGGTTACGGGGCTTTAATAAGTGCGATTACGCCCAAATTAGCGAAAACCGGCACTTTTTTGGTCTTCGGAAATGGATAAAAGTTCTTCGTGATGGTCCCAGGAGCAATTAGATGGGTCACAACCCTATTTTTGCAACTTTGAAAATTTTAGTGGGTAAGAGTTATGCCCCTTGATTAAGCGATTTCATCAAATATTGGGAAAACCGTCGCTTTTTTTGAATTTTTGGACCAACTTATGTCGTTCGAAATGATCTCAGCTACATTTTGATATGCCACAACCCTACTTTTGGTGACTTAGATGACTTGGAATTCTTGCGCGTTGAGAGTTACGGGGCTTTAATAAGTGCGATTACGCCCAAATTAGCGAAAACCGGCACTTTTTTGGTCTTCGGAAATGGATAAAAGTTCTTCGTGATGGTCCCAGGAGCAATTAGATGGGTCACAACCCTATTTTTGCAACTTTGAAAATTTTAGTGGGTAAGAGTTATGCCCCTTGATTAAGCGATTTCATCAAATATTGGGAAAACCGTCGCTTTTTTTGGAATTTTTGGACCAACTTATGTCGTTCGAAATGATCTCAGCTACATTTTGATATGCCACAACCCTACTTTTGGTGACTTAGATGACTTGGAATTCTTGCGCGTTGAGAGTTACGGGGCTTTAATAAGTGCGATTACGCCCAAATTAGCGAAAACCGGCACTTTTTTGGTCTTCGGAAATGGATAAAAGTTCTTCGTGATGGTCCCAGGAGCAATTAGATGGGTCACAACCCTATTTTTGCAACTTTGAAAATTTTAGTGGGTAAGAGTTATGCCCCTTGATTAAGCGATTTCATCAAATATTGGGAAAACCGTCGCTTTTTTGGAATTTTTGGACCAACTTATGTCGTTCGAAATGATCTCAGCTACATTTTGATATGCCACAACCCTACTTTTGGTGACTTAGATGACTTGGAATTCTTGCGCGTTGAGGGTTACGGGGCTTTAATAAGTGCGATTACGCCCAAATTAGCGAAAACCGGCACTTTTTTGGTCTTCGGAAATGGATAAAAGTTCTTCGTGATGGTCCCAGGAGCAATTAGATGGGTCACAACCCTATTTTTGCAACTTTGAAAATTTTAGTGGGTAAGAGTTATGCCCCTTGATTCAGCGATTTCATCAAATATTGGGAAAACCGTCGCTTTTTTTGGAATTTTTGGACCAACTTATGTCGTTCGAAATGATCTCAGCTACATTTTGATATGCCACAACCCTACTTTTGGTGACTTAGATGACTTGGAATTCTTGCGCGTTGAGAGTTACGGGGCTTTAATAAGTGCGATTACGCCCAAATTAGCGAAAACCGGCACTTTTTTGGTCTTCGGAAATGGATAAAAGTTCTTCGTGATGGTCCCAGGAGCAATTAGATGGGTCACAACCCTATTTTTGCAACTTTGAAAATTTTAGTGGGTAAGAGTTATGCCCCTTGATTAAGCGATTTCATCAAATATTGGGAAAACCGTCGCTTTTTTGGAATTTTTGGACCAACTTATGTCGTTCGAAATGATCTCAGCTACATTTTGATATGCCACAACCCTACTTTTGGTGACTTAGATGACTTGGAATTCTTGCGCGTTGAGAGTTACGGGGCTTTAATAAGTGCGATTACGCCCAAATTAGCGAAAACCGGCACTTTTTTGGTCTTCGGAAATGGATAAAAGTTCTTCGTGATGGTCCAAGGAGCAATTAGATGGGTCACAACCCTATTTTTGCAACTTTGAAAATTTTAGTGGGTAAGAGTTATGCCCCTTGATTAAGCGATTTCATCAAATATTGGGAAAACCGTCGCTTTTTTGGAATTTTTGGACCAACTTATGTCGTTCGAAATGATCTCAGCTACATTTTGATATGCCACAACCCTACTTTTGGTGACTTAGATGACTTGGAATTCTTGCGCGTTGAGGGTTACGGGGCTTTAATAAGTGCGATTACGCCCAAATTAGCGAAAACCGGCACTTTTTTGGTCTTCGGAAATGGATAAAAGTTCTTCGTGATGGTCCCAGGAGCAATTAGATGGGTCACAACCCTATTTTTGCAAATTTGAAAATTTTAGTGGGTAAGAGTTATGCCCCTTGATTCAGCGATTTCATCAAATATTGGGAAAACCGTCGCTTTTTTGGAATTTTTGGACCAACTTATGTCGTTCGAAATGATCTCAGCTACATTTTGATATGCCACAACCCTACTTTTGGTGACTTAGATGACTTGGAATTCTTGCGCGTTGAGAGTTACGGGGCTTTAATAAGTGCGATTACGCCCAAATTAGCGAAAACCGGCACTTTTTTGGTCTTCGGAAATGGATAAAAGTTCTTCGTGATGGTCCCAGGAGCAATTAGATGGGTCACAACCCTATTTTTGCAACTTTGAAAATTTTAGTGGGTAAGAGTTATGCCCCTTGATTAAGCGATTTCATCAAATATTGGGAAAACCGTCGCTTTTTTGGAATTTTTGGACCAACTTATGTCGTTCGAAATGATCTCAGCTACATTTTGATATGCCACAACCCTACTTTTGGTGACTTAGATGACTTGGAATTCTTGCGCGTTGAGAGTTACGGGGCTTTAATAAGTGCGATTACGCCCAAATTAGCGAAAACCGGCACTTTTTTGGTCTTCGGAAATGGTCAAAAGTTCTTCGTGATGGTCCCAGGAGCAATTAGATGGGTCACAACCCTATTTTTGCAACTTTGAAAATTTTAGTGGGTAAGAGTTATGCCCCTTGATTAAGCGATTTCATCAAATATTGGGAAAACCGTCGCTTTTTTGGAATTTTTGGACCAACTTATGTCGTTCGAAATGATCTCAGCTACATTTTGATATGCCACAACCCTACTTTTGGTGACTTAGATGACTTGGAATTCTTGCGCGTTGAGAGTTACGGGGCTTTAATAAGTGCGATTACGCCCAAATTAGCGAAAACCGGCACTTTTTTGGTCTTCGGAAATGGATAAAAGTTCTTCGTGATGGTCCCAGGAGCAATTAGATGGGTCACAACCCTATTTTTGCAAATTTGAAAATTTTAGTGGGTAAGAGTTATGCCCCTTGATTCAGCGATTTCATCAAATATTGGGAAAACCGTCGCTTTTTTGGAATTTTTGGACCAACTTATGTCGTTCGAAATGATCTCAGCTACATTTTGATATGCCACAACCCTACTTTTGGTGACTTAGATGACTTGGAATTCTTGCGCGTTGAGAGTTACGGGGCTTTAATAAGTGCGATTACGCCCAAATTAGCGAAAACCGGCACTTTTTTGGTCTTCGGAAATGGATAAAAGTTCTTCGTGATGGTCCCACGAGCAATTAGATGGGTCACAACCCTATTTTTGCAACTTTGAAAATTTTAGTGGGTAAGAGTTATGCCCCTTGATTAAGCGATTTCATCAAATATTGGGAAAACCGTCGCTTTTTTGGAATTTTTGGACCAACTTATGTCGTTCGAAATGATCTCAGCTACATTTTGATATGCCACAACCCTACTTTTGGTGACTTAGATGACTTGGAATTCTTGCGCGTTGAGAGTTACGGGGCTTTAATAAGTGCGATTACGCCCAAATTAGCGAAAACCGGCACTTTTTTGGTCTTCGGAAATGGTCAAAAGTTCTTCGTGATGGTCCCAGGAGCAATTAGATGGGTCACAACCCTATTTTTGCAACTTTGAAAATTTTAGTGGGTAAGAGTTATGCCCCTTGATTAAGCGATTTCATCAAATATTGGGAAAACCGTCGCTTTTTTGGAATTTTTGGACCAACTTATGTCGTTCGAAATGATCTCAGCTACATTTTGATATGCCACAACCCTACTTTTGGTGACTTAGATGACTTGGAATTCTTGCGCGTTGAGAGTTACGGGGCTTTAATAAGTGCGATTACGCCCAAATTAGCGAAAACCGGCACTTTTTTGGTCTTCGGAAATGGATAAAAGTTCTTCGTGATGGTCCCAGGAGCAATTAGATGGGTCACAACCCTATTTTTGCAACTTTGAAAATTTTAGTGGGTAAGAGTTATGCCCCTTGATTAAGCGATTTCATCAAATATTGGGAAAGCCGTCGCTTTTTTGGAATTTTTGGACCAACTTATGTCGTTCGAAATGATCTCAGCTACATTTTGATATGCCACAACCCTACTTTTGGTGACTTAGATGACTTGGAATTCTTGCGCGTTGAGGGTTACGGGGCTTTAATAAGTGCGATTACGCCCAAATTAGCGAAAACCGGCAGTTTTTTGGTCTTCGGAAATGGATAAAAGTTTTTCGTGATGGTCCCAGGAGCAATTAGATGGGTCACAACCCTATTTTTGCAACTTTGAAAATTTTAGTGGGTAAGAGTTATGCCCCTTGATTAAGCGATTTCATCAAATATTGGGAAAACCGTCGCTTTTTTGGAATTTTTGGACCAACTTATGTCGTTCGAAATGATCTCAGCTACATTTTGATATGCCACAACCCTACTTTTGGTGACTTAGATGACTTGGAATTCTTGCGCGTTGAGAGTTACGGGGCTTTAATAAGTGCGATTACGCCCAAATTAGCGAAAACCGGCACTTTTTTGGTCTTCGGAAATGGATAAAAGTTCTTCGTGATGGTCCCAGGAGCAATTAGATGGGTCACAACCCTATTTTTGCAACTTTGAAAATTTTAGTGGGTAAGAGTTATGCCCCTTGATTAAGCGATTTCATCAAATATTGGGAAAACCGTCGCTTTTTTGGAATTTTTGGACCAACTTATGTCGTTCGAAATGATCTCAGCTACATTTTGATATGCCACAACCCTACTTTTGGTGACTTAGATGACTTGGAATTCTTGCGCGTTGAGAGTTACGGGGCTTTAATAAGTGCGATTACGCCCAAATTAGCGAAAACCGGCACTTTTTTGGTCTTCGGAAATGGATAAAAGTTCTTCGTGATGGTCCCAGGAGCAATTAGATGGGTCACAACCCTATTTTTGCAACTTTGAAAATTTTAGTGGGTAAGAGTTATGCCCCTTGATTAAGCGATTTCATCAAATATTGGGAAAACCGTCGCTTTTTTGGAATTTTTGGACCAACTTATGTCGTTCGAAATGATCTCAGCTACATTTTGATATGCCACAACCCTACTTTTGGTGACTTAGATGACTTGGAATTCTTGCGCGTTGAGAGTTACGGGGCTTTAATAAGTGCGATTACGCCCAAATTAGCGAAAACCGGCACTTTTTTGGTCTTCGGAAATGGATAAAAGTTCTTCGTGATGGTCCCAGGAGCAATTAGATGGGTCACAACCCTATTTTTGCAACTTTGAAAATTTTAGTGGGTAAGAGTTATGCCCCTTGATTAAGCGATTTCATCAAATATTGGGAAAACCGTCGCTTTTTTGGAATTTTTGGACCAACTTATGTTGTTCGAAATGATCTCAGCTACATTTTGATATGCAACAACCCTACTTTTGGTGACTTAGATGACTTGGAATTCTTGCGCGTTGAGAGTTACGGGGCTTTAATAAGTGCGATTACGCCCAAATTAGCGAAAACCGGCACTTTTTTGGTCTTCGGAAATGGATAAAAGTTCTTCGTGATGGTCCCAGGAGCAATTAGATGGGTCACAACCCTATTTTTGCAACTTTGAAAATTTTAGTGGGTAAGAGTTATGCCCCTTGATTAAGCGATTTCATCAAATATTGGGAAAACCGTCGCTTTTTTGGAATTTTTGGACCAACTTATGTCGTTCGAAATGATCTCAGCTACATTTTGATATGCAAAAACCCTACTTTTGGTGACTTAGATGACTTGGAATTCTTGCGCGTTGAGGGTTACGGGGCTTTAATAAGTGCGATTACGCCCAAATTAGCGAAAACCGGCACTTTTTGGGTCTTCGGAAATGGATAAAAGTTCTTCGTGATGGTCCCAGGAGCAATTAGATGGGTCACAACCCTATTTTTGCAACTTTGAAAATTTTAGTGGGTAAGAGTTATGCCCCTTGATTAAGCGATTTCATCAAATATTGGGAAAACCGTCGCTTTTTTGGAATTTTTGGACCAACTTATGTCGTTCGAAATGATCTCAGCTACATTTTGATATGCCACAACCCTACTTTTGGTGACTTAGATGACTTGGAATTCTTGCGCGTTGAGAGTTACGGGGCTTTAATAAGTGCGATTACGCCCAAATTAGCGAAAACCGGCACTTTTTTGGTCTTCGGAAATGGATAAAAGTTCTTCGTGATGGTCCCAGGAGCAATTAGATGGGTCACAACCCTATTTTTGCAACTTTGAAAATTTTAGTGGGTAAGAGTTATGCCCCTTGATTAAGCGATTTCATCAAATATTGGGAAAACCGTCGCTTTTTTGGAATTTTTGGACCAACTTATGTCGTTCGAAATGATCTCAGCTACATTTTGATATGCCACAACCCTACTTTTGGTGACTTAGATGACTTGGAATTCTTGCGCGTTGAGAGTTACGGGGCTTTAATAAGTGCGATTACGCCCAAATTAGCGAAAACCGGCACTTTTTTGGTCTTCGGAAATGGATAAAAGTTCTTCGTGATGGTCCCAGGAGCAATTAGATGGGTCACAACCCTATTTTTGCAACTTTGAAAATTTTAGTGGGTAAGAGTTATGCCCCTTGATTAAGCGATTTCATCAAATATTGGGAAAACCGTCGCTTTTTTGGAATTTTTGGACCAACTTATGTCGTTCGAAATGATCTCAGCTACATTTTGATATGCCACAACCCTACTTTTGGTGACTTAGATGACTTGGAATTCTTGCGCGTTGAGGGTTACGGGGCTTTAATAAGTGCGATTACGCCCAAATTAGCGAAAACCGGCACTTTTTTGGTCTTCGGAAATGGATAAAAGTTCTTCGTGATGGTCCCAGGAGCAATTAGATGGGTCACAACCCTATTTTTGCAACTTTGAAAATTTTAGTGGGTAAGAGTTATGCCCCTTGATTAAGCGATTTCATCAAATATTGGGAAAACCGTCGCTTTTTTGGAATTTTTGGACCAACTTATGTCGTTCGAAATGATCTCAGCTACATTTTGATATGCCACAACCCTACTTTTGGTGACTTAGATGACTTGGAATTCTTGCGCGTTGAGAGTTACGGGGCTTTAATAAGTGCGATTACGCCCAAATTAGCGAAAACCGGCACTTTTTTGGTCTTCGGAAATGGATAAAAGTTCTTCGTGATGGTCCCAGGAGCAATTAGATGGGTCACAACCCTATTTTTGCAACTTTGAAAATTTTAGTGGGTAAGAGTTATGCCCCTTGATTAAGCGATTTCATCAAATATTGGGAAAACCGTCGCTTTTTTGGAATTTTTGGACCAACTTATGTCGTTCGAAATGATCTCAGCTACATTTTGATATGCCACAACCCTACTTTTGGTGACTTAGATGACTTGGAATTCTTGCGCGTTGAGGGTTACGGGGCTTTAATAAGTGCGATTACGCCCAAATTAGCGAAAACCGGCACTTTTTTGGTCTTCGGAAATGGATAAAAGTTCTTCGTGATGGTCCCAGGAGCAATTAGATGGGTCACAACCCTATTTTTGCAACTTTGAAAATTTTAGTGGGTAAGAGTTATGCCCCTTGATTAAGCGATTTCATCAAATATTGGGAAAACCGTCGCTTTTTTGGAATTTTTGGACCAACTTATGTCGTTCGAAATGATCTCAGCTACATTTTGATATGCCACAACCCTACTTTTGGTGACTTAGATGACTTGGAATTCTTGCGCGTTGAGAGTTACGGGGCTTTAATAAGTGCGATTACGCCCAAATTAGCGAAAACCGGCACTTTTTTGGTCTTCGGAAATGGATAAAAGTTCTTCGTGATGGTCCCAGGAGCAATTAGATGGGTCACAACCCTATTTTTGCAACTTTGAAAATTTTAGTGGGTAAGAGTTATGCCCCTTGATTAAGCGATTTCATCAAATATTGGGAAAACCGTCGCTTTTTTGGAATTTTTGGACCAACTTATGTCGTTCGAAATGATCTCAGCTACATTTTGATATGCCACAACCCTACTTTTGGTGACTTAGATGACTTGGAATTCTTGCGCGTTGAGGGTTACGGGGCTTTAATAAGTGCGATTACGCCCAAATTAGCGAAAACCGGCACTTTTTTGGTCTTCGGAAATGGATAAAAGTTCTTCGTGATGGTCCCAGGAGCAATTAGATGGGTCACAACCCTATTTTTGCAACTTTGAAAATTTTAGTGGGTAAGAGTTATGCCCCTTGATTAAGCGATTTCATCAAATATTGGGAAAACCGTCGCTTTTTTGGAATTTTTGGACCAACTTATGTCGTTCGAAATGATCTCAGCTACATTTTGATATGCCACAACCCTACTTTTGGTGACTTAGATGACTTGGAATTCTTGCGCGTTGAGAGTTACGGGGCTTTAATAAGTGCGATTACGCCCAAATTAGCAAAAACCGGCACTTTTTTGGTCTTCGGAAATGGATAAAAGTTCTTCGTGATGGTCCCAGGAGCAATTAGATGGGTCACAACCCTATTTTTGCAACTTTGAAAATTTTAGTGGGTAAGAGTTATGCCCCTTGATTAAGCGATTTCATCAAATATTGGGAAAACCGTCGCTTTTTTGGAATTTTTGGACCAACTTATGTCGTTCGAAATGATCTCAGCTACATTTTGATATGCCACAACCCTACTTTTGGTGACTTAGATGACTTGGAATTCTTGCGCGTTGAGAGTTACGGGGCTTTAATAAGTGCGATTACGCCCAAATTAGCGAAAACCGGCACTTTTTTGGTCTTCGGAAATGGATAAAAGTTCTTCGTGATGGTCCCAGGAGCAATTAGATGGGTCACAACCCTATTTTTGCAACTTTGAAAATTTTAGTGGGTAAGAGTTATGCCCCTTGATTAAGCGATTTCATCAAATATTGGGAAAACCGTCGCTTTTTTGGAATTTTTGGACCAACTTATGTCGTTCGAAATGATCTCAGCTACATTTTGATATGCCACAACCCTACTTTTGGTGACTTAGATGACTTGGAATTCTTGCGCGTTGAGAGTTATGGGGCTTTAATAAGTGCGATTACGCCCAAATTAGCGAAAACCGGCACTTTTTTGGTCTTCGGAAATGGATAAAAGTTCTTCGTGATGGTCCCAGGAGCAATTAGATGGGTCACAACCCTATTTTTGCAACTTTGAAAATTTTAGTGGGTAAGAGTTATGCCCCTTGATTAAGCGATTTCATCAAATATTGGGAAAACCGTCGCTTTTTTGGAATTTTTGGACCAACTTATGTCGTTCGAAATGATCTCAGCTACATTTTGATATGCCACAACCCTACTTTTGGTGACTTAGATGACTTGGAATTCTTGCGCGTTGAGGGTTACGGGGCTTTAATAAGTGCGATTACGCCCAAATTAGCGAAAACCGGCACTTTTTTGGTCTTCGGAAATGGATAAAAGTTCTTCGTGATGGTCCCAGGAGCAATTAGATGGGTCACAACCCTATTTTTGCAACTTTGAAAATTTTAGTGGGTAAGAGTTATGCCCCTTGATTAAGCGATTTCATCAAATATTGGGAAAACCGTCGCTTTTTTGGAATTTTTGGACCAACTTATGTCGTTCGAAATGATCTCAGCTACATTTTGATATGCCACAACCCTACTTTTGGTGACTTAGATGACTTGGAATTCTTGCGCGTTGAGAGTTATGGGGCTTTAATAAGTGCGATTACGCCCAAATTAGCGAAAACCGGCACTTTTTTGGTCTTCGGAAATGGATAAAAGTTCTTCGTGATGGTCCCAGGAGCAATTAGATGGGTCACAACCCTATTTTTGCAACTTTGAAAATTTTAGTGGGTAAGAGTTATGCCCCTTGATTAAGCGATTTCATCAAATATTGGGAAAACCGTTGCTTTTTTTGGAATTTTTGGACCAACTTATGTCGTTCGAAATGATCTCAGCTACATTTTGATATGCCACAACCCTACTTTTGGTGACTTAGATGACTTGGAATTCTTGCGCGTTGAGGGTTACGGGGCTTTAATAAGTGCGATTACGCCCAAATTAGCGAAAACCGGCACTTTTTTGGTCTTCGGAAATGGATAAAAGTTCTTCGTGATGGTCCCAGGAGCAATTAGATGGGTCACAACCCTATTTTTGCAACTTTGAAAATTTTAGTGGGTAAGAGTTATGCCCCTTGATTAAGCGATTTCATCAAATATTGGGAAAACCGTCGCTTTTTTGGAATTTTTGGACCAACTTATGTCGTTCGAAATGATCTCAGCTACATTTTGATATGCCACAACCCTACTTTTGGTGACTTAGATGACTTGGAATTCTTGCGCGTTGAGAGTTACGGGGCTTTAATAAGTGCGATTACGCCCAAATTAGCGAAAACCGGCACTTTTTTGGTCTTCGGAAATGGATAAAAGTTCTTCGTGATGGTCCCAGGAGCAATTAGATGGGTCACAACCCTATTTTTGCAACTTTGAAAATTTTAGTGGGTAAGAGTTATGCCCCTTGATTAAGCGATTTCATCAAATATTGGGAAAACCGTCGCTTTTTTGGAATTTTTGGACCAACTTATGTCGTTCGAAATGATCTCAGCTACATTTTGATATGCCACAACCCTACTTTTGGTGACTTAGATGACTTGGAATTCTTGCGCGTTGAGAGTTACGGGGCTTTAATAAGTGCGATTACGCCCAAATTAGCGAAAACCGGCACTTTTTTGGTCTTCGGAAATGGATAAAAGTTCTTCGTGATGGTCCCAGGAGCAATTAGATGGGTCACAACCCTATTTTTGCAACTTTGAAAATTTTAGTGGGTAAGAGTTATGCCCCTTGATTAAGCGATTTCATCAAATATTGGGAAAACCGTCGCTTTTTTGGAATTTTTGGACCAACTTATGTCGTTCGAAATGATCTCAGCTACATTTTGATATGCCACAACCCTACTTTTGGTGACTTAGATGACTTGGAATTCTTGCGCGTTGAGGGTTACGGGGCTTTAATAAGTGCGATTACGCCCAAATTAGCGAAAACCGGCACTTTTTTGGTCTTCGGAAATGGATAAAAGTTCTTCGTGATGGTCCCAGGAGCAATTAGATGGGTCACAACCCTATTTTTGCAACTTTGAAAATTTTAGTGGGTAAGAGATATGCCCCTTGATTAAGCGATTTCATCAAATATTGGGAAAACCGTCGCTTTTTGGGAATTTTTGGACCAACTTATGTCGTTCGAAATGATCTCAGCTACATTTTGATATGCCACAACCCTACTTTTGGTGACTTAGATGACTTGGAATTCTTGCGCGTTGAGAGTTACGGGGCTTTAATAAGTGCGATGACGCCCAAATTAGCGAAAACCGGCACTTTTTTGGTCTTCGGAAATGGATAAAAGTTCTTCGTGATGGTCCCAGGAGCAATTAGATGGGTCACAACCCTATTTTTGCAACTTTAAAAATTTTAGTGGGTAAGAGTTATGCCCCTTGATTAAGCGATTTCATCAAATATTGGGAAAACCGTCGCTTTTTTGGAATTTTTGGACCAACTTATGTCGTTCGAAATGATCTCAGCTACATTTTGATATGCCACAACCCTACTTTTGGTGACTTAGATGACTTGGAATTCTTGCGCGTTGAGGGTTACGGGGCTTTAATAAGTGCGATTACGCCCAAATTAGCGAAAACCGGCACTTTTTTGGTCTTCGGAAATGGATAAAAGTTCTTCGTGATGGTCCCAGGAGCAATTAGATGGGTCACAACCCTATTTTTGCAACTTTGAAAATTTTAGTGGGTAAGAGTTATGCCCCTTGATTAAGCGATTTCATCAAATATTGGGAAAACCGTCGCTTTTTTGGAATTTTTGGACCAACTTATGTCGTTCGAAATGATCTCAGCTACATTTTGATATGCCACAACCCTACTTTTGGTGACTTAGATGACTTGGAATTCTTGCGCGTTGAGGGTTACGGGGCTTTAATAAGTGCGATTACGCCCAAATTAGCGAAAACCGGCACTTTTTTTGTCTTCGGAAATGGATAAAAGTTCTTCGTGATGGTCCCAGGAGCAATTAGATGGGTCACAACCCTATTTTTGCAACTTTGAAAATTTTAGTGGGTAAGAGTTATGCCCCTTGATTAAGCGATTTCATCAAATATTGGGAAAACCGTTGCTTTTTTGGAATTTTTGGACCAACTTATGTCGTTCGAAATGATCTCAGCTACATTTTGATATGCCACAACCCTACTTTTGGTGACTTAGATGACTTGGAATTCTTGCGCGTTGAGGGTTACGGGGCTTTAATAAGTGCGATTACGCCCAAATTAGCGAAAACCGGCACTTTTTTGGTCTTCGGAAATGGATAAAAGTTCTTCGTGATGGTCCCAGGAGCAATTAGATGGGTCACAACCCTATTTTTGCAACTTTGAAAATTTTAGTGGGTAAGAGTTATGCCCCTTGATTAAGCGATTTCATCAAATATTGGGAAAACCGTCGCTTTTTTGGAATTTTTGGACCAACTTATGTCGTTCGAAATGATCTCAGCTACATTTTGATATGCCACAACCCTACTTTTGGTGACTTAGATGACTTGGAATTCTTGCGCGTTGAGAGTTACGGGGCTTTAATAAGTGCGATTACGCCCAAATTAGCGAAAACCGGCACTTTTTGGTCTTCGGAAATGGATAAAAGTTCTTCGTGATGGTCCCAGGAGCAATTAGATGGGTCACAACCCTATTTTTGCAACTTTGAAAATTTTAGTGGGTAAGAGTTATGCCCCTTGATTAAGCGATTTCATCAAATATTGGGAAAACCGTCGCTTTTTTGGAATTTTTGGACCAACTTATGTCGTTCGAAATGATCTCAGCTACATTTTGATATGCCACAACCCTACTTTTGGTGACTTAGATGACTTGGAATTCTTGCGCGTTGAGAGTTACGGGGCTTTAATAAGTGCGATTACGCCCAAATTAGCGAAAACCGGCACTTTTTTGGTCTTCGGAAATGGATAAAAGTTCTTCGCGATGGTCCCAGGAGCAATTAGATGGGTCACAACCCTATTTTTGCAACTTTGAAAATTTTAGTGGGTAAGAGTTATGCCCCTTGATTAAGCGATTTCATCAAATATTGGGAAAACCGTTGCTTTTTTGGAATTTTTGGACCAACTTATGTCGTTCGAAATGATCTCAGCTACATTTTGATATGCCACAACCCTACTTTTGGTGACTTAGATGACTTGGAATTCTTGCGCGTTGAGAGTTACGGGGCTTTAATAAGTGCGATTACGCCCAAATTAGCGAAAACCGGCACTTTTTTGGTCTTCGGAAATGGATAAAAGTTCTTCGTGATGGTCCCAGGAGCAATTAGATGGGTCACAACCCTATTTTTGCAACTTTGAAAATTTTAGTGGGTAAGAGTTATGCCCCTTGATTAAGCGATTTCATCAAATATTGGGAAAACCGTTGCTTTTTTGGAATTTTTGGACCAACTTATGTCGTTCGAAATGATCTCAGCTACATTTTGATATGCCACAACCCTACTTTTGGTGACTTAGATGACTTGGAATTCTTGCGCGTTGAGGGTTACGGGGCTTTAATAAGTGCGATTACGCCCAAATTAGCGAAAACCGGCACTTTTTTGGTCTTCGGAAATGGATAAAAGTTCTTCGTGATGGTCCCAGGAGCAATTAGATGGGTCACAACCCTATTTTTGCAACTTTGAAAATTTTAGTGGGTAAGAGTTATGCCCCTTGATTAAGCGATTTCATCAAATATTGGGAAAACCGTCGCTTTTTTGGAATTTTTGGACCAACTTATGTCGTTCGAAATGATCTCAGCTACATTTTGATATGCCACAACCCTACTTTTGGTGACTTAGATGACTTGGAATTCTTGCGCGTTGAGAGTTACGGGGCTTTAATAAGTGCGATTACGCCCAAATTAGCGAAAACCGGCACTTTTTGGTCTTCGGAAATGGATAAAAGTTCTTCGCGATGGTCCCAGGAGCAATTAGATGGGTCACAACCCTATTTTTGCAACTTTGAAAATTTTAGTGGGTAAGAGTTATGCCCCTTGATTAAGCGATTTCATCAAATATTGGGAAAACCGTTGCTTTTTTGGAATTTTTGGACCAACTTATGTCGTTCGAAATGATCTCAGCTACATTTTGATATGCCACAACCCTACTTTTGGTGACTTAGATGACTTGGAATTCTTGCGCGTTGAGAGTTACGGGGCTTTAATAAGTGCGATTACGCCCAAATTAGCGAAAACCGGCACTTTTTTGGTCTTCGGAAATGGATAAAAGTTCTTCGTGATGGTCCCAGGAGCAATTAGATGGGTCACAACCCTATTTTTGCAACTTTGAAAATTTTAGTGGGTAAGAGTTATGCCCCTTGATTAAGCGATTTCATCAAATATTGGGAAAACCGTTGCTTTTTTGGAATTTTTGGACCAACTTATGTCGTTCGAAATGATCTCAGCTACATTTTGATATGCCACAACCCTACTTTTGGTGACTTAGATGACTTGGAATTCTTGCGCGTTGAGGGTTACGGGGCTTTAATAAGTGCGATTACGCCCAAATTAGCGAAAACCGGCACTTTTTTGGTCTTCGGAAATGGATAAAAGTTCTTCGTGATGGTCCCAGGAGCAATTAGATGGGTCACAACCCTATTTTTGCAACTTTGAAAATTTTAGTGGGTAAGAGTTATGCCCCTTGATTAAGCGATTTCATCAAATATTGGGAAAACCGTCGCTTTTTTGGAATTTTTGGACCAACTTATGTCGTTCGAAATGATCTCAGCTACATTTTGATATGCCACAACCCTACTTTTGGTGACTTAGATGACTTGGAATTCTTGCGCGTTGAGAGTTACGGGGCTTTAATAAGTGCGATTACGCCCAAATTAGCGAAAACCGGCACTTTTTGGTCTTCGGAAATGGATAAAAGTTCTTCGTGATGGTCCCAGGAGCAATTAGATGGGTCACAACCCTATTTTTGCAACTTTGAAAATTTTAGTGGGTAAGAGTTATGCCCCTTGATTAAGCGATTTCATCAAATATTGGGAAAACCGTCGCTTTTTTGGAATTTTTGGACCAACTTACCCAGCAGGCATTTTAACGTTGAACCAACGTTGAAATAACGTCGTTTACCAACGTTGAATTGACGTCGAATTTTGATTGGATTTGAAATTTGCCGCGACGTCGAAATCTAACGTTGTTTCAACGTAGAAACGACGTTAATAAATACGACGTCGCAACAACGTTGGTATAACGTTGTCTCGACGTATATACGATATTGTATTAACGTCGAAACGACGTTTAATTGACGTAATTATAACGCGACATCAACGTCGATACACCGTTGATACGATGTTGCTTCAACGTTGGTTAAAAGTTGATCCCATTTCTAATGATGCTGAAAATGTATGAGTAGAGACGTTTTTCAATGTATATAACATCGAGAGAATCATAGAGACCGGAATCGTATCATTTAAAATAAGGTATATCGTCGGGAATAGCTTTATCAATTCAACCAACAAATTAACAAGTCAAAAACAAACCGAGATAATGTTTACATAATTGTTTATTAATCGTTTATACATTTCTATCAAAAGCCGTCTTATCCTGTCTTCTTGTACATGTTTCTTCACAGCGTTGGTCATCAGCAAAGTTCTGTACAAAAGAAAGATAAAAAAACCAGATATAAATGAAGTGAAAAATCAATCACATTAATTGTATATGTCGATACCTTATCAAATATGTGCTAATAACTTGTCCCGTTCTTATGAATCCTGCCTTGAATGACTTTTGTGTGCATTGTAACTGATTTATTGTTTATTTGTTAACTTATTCAGCATTTGAAACTGGTAAAATTAATACATAATGAATGTAAATGGCATTTACAACAGTATACACTATACATACCTGAGGGTACTCCCCGGTAGTTTGACAGATCAACTCCCAGAAGCACGTGCATGTATCTTCTCTGCCTCGCCTCTCCAGCTCTCTCCTCCCTCTCAATCAGCAGACCCTGAGAAAAGTTTATATTATTGTATTATATTTAAATATAAACAATATCTTCGGACTCGGACATTTCTTTAAAACACTTCTTGATGCATGGATTGAGTCATTGGATAGCTTCAAACAAAACTGTAATGGAACTGAAGTGTCAGTTAGGAATTTCCCTTAAAATTAATTTTTATATATACAGTATTGCACATTATGAGTATACAATGAATCGTACATGTAGGTTCAAGCCTAGGCTAAGTGAGTTGATATCAATCTTAGTCCTATTATATACTATAGTATAGTTATGCTTAGACGATGTATGCTCGCCGTGACTATCTCCGGTAAGTTATGCTAAACTGTCATGCATTAAAATATTAGATTGTCACTGGTAATATTGTGTTTTGCAACTGCAAGGAAATAAATAATTGAAAACGAATTTCATCCATCGACAGTTCAGAAAGAAATATGTGGTATGCCATCATTCCGTCATACTTGAACATAATTATAGGATTAGTTTGATAAAGAAATATAAAGTTAACAATGAAAATGAAATTAGTTTAATATAACTGGACCCCTCCTAGATAGTTCTTAAATACGGACGTATAATTTCTACTTTTGACAAATGATATTTCAGTTATTATCATTGAATACTAATTACATCTATAAGGCCTACATGTACATCATGTGCAAATGATATGCCATGTGGATCCTATTTGATGTCATTCATATGACGCAATGCGTAACAACACTATTACAACAACACTTACTTAAATAGCCATATCTTTCTATGACGTGATCATAGTTCAAGTGACTTGTCACTTAGTCATTCAAATAATTGATCAATATCATGTAGTTTTATTGCTAATCTACCAGGTTTGAACACAACCCTTTTCGTGATGATTTTCCTCCAAACATAATATGGGACAACGCTGATTATGATGCCGTCATTGCCACTCAAAGATAACAATTCAACTGCTGTTTCATTTAAGCTGATGCTCAGAGTAAGACAATTATTAATCAAAAACAACAACGGAACTGTACAGTGAACGCTTTGAACCACATGAACTCGTAAACAGCTGATCGAAAACTTTACGAGCTCCGTGCAACACCGGTTACGATATCAAGCACGTTATGCTATGCCACAACACTGTATGGAGTTCAACATGGTTGCGGACACAAGTCGAATGACAGCAGAAGTTTTGAAACCTATGACCTTCTTTTATCCGTGTGACTCACTTAACTAATTAAACAAATGTTATTTTTCAAATAATAGTTTGATATCAGTGCTATAATAATATATAATCGTACTAGATCTACAGTTGCCTTGGCACAAGGCCTACATGTAAGTCAACGAGATGCGTTAAATTTTGACGTGACTAGTGTGATAACTTCAAGTTTATAAGTATTGGAATGACTACTGAAACTCAATGATGGAAAGTTTGTTAATAGAAGAAGGGAAATACTTACCATTTGAGAATAGTAGAGCGATGTCAGTCCACCCGAATCGTGATCCGATATAAGATCTAACCGAACGTTGATTTCCCCTTACAGTTACATCGACCGACAAACATGGCGACGAAAGTTCTAAGATTGTGACGTAATAGTTGAAACAGTGACGTCATCAGCATTTGTGCTGGCGCGAAAATGTGGTATGCTTGTTGGCGTTCAAAGTAACTTCGGAAATATAAGAAAAACTACTTTTTTCATATGCATACGCCGTTTAGGGAAACAAATTATCGGCAAATATTGTTTATGAATAAAGTGCTCACGAATTCGTTCCTGGATATTCAAGTGCTAGCCTATTCATGAAACATTGCTTTTAAAACGATATATTTATTCATTTATTCATTGATATAGATTTATGACTGTTTTACATAAATTAATGTATATTTTGCGTACTTTTTTTTACTGATTTCATATCTATACATTGCATTGTTAGTTAGTCCTTCCATAACGGGGCGCTCTTTACAAGTTTATAGGCGAATATCACACAATTTTAGAATTATTCGCGTTTTTAATGAATGATCAACTAACAAACGAAAATATTTAGTTTCACAAGAGACAAACCTATTTTCATCTGATATAATTCGTAGGTTGTAAAATCGGAACAACGTAAAGTCATTTATCAACATAAATCTCATAGACATAGACCTCGGAAAAAGCTACGTTGAAACGACGTTGTGTATCTTTATTTTCTCGACGTTGAAACAACGCCACCTTAACCGAAATAACCAACGTTGAAACAACGTTGTTCAGTCAACGTCGAAAGTACCGACGTCGGGGTCACGTCGTTGTTTTCGACGTCGAAATGAGCGACGTTGTAACAACGTTGTTACATCAACGTCGAAATTAACAACGTCGAAGCAACGTTGTCTTTATCGACGTCGAAATTACTGACGTGGAAACAACGTCTTTTTTAAGTTGAACGACGTCGCGACCACATATCAACTAAAATCCAACGTCGATTCCACGTCGTGTGCCTGCTGGGTATGTCGTTCGAAATGATCTCAGCTACATTTTGATATGCCACAACCCTACTTTTGGTGACTTAGATGACTTGGAATTCTTGCGCGTTGAGAGTTACGGGGCTTTAATAAGTGCGATTACGCCCAAATTAGCGAAAACCGGCACTTTTTTGGTCTTCGGAAATGGATAAAAGTTCTTCGTGATGGTCCCAGGAGCAATTAGATGGGTCACAACCCTATTTTTGCAACTTTGAAAATTTTAGTGGGTAAGAGTTATGCCCCTTGATTAAGCGATTTCATCAAATATTGGGAAAACCGTCGCTTTTTTGGAATTTTTGGACCAACTTATGTCGTTCGAAATGATCTCAGCTACATTTTGATATGCCACAACCCTACTTTTGGTGACTTAGATGACTTGGAATTCTTGTGCGTTGAGGGTTACGGGGCTTTAATAAGTGCGATTACGCCTAAATTAGCGAAAACCGGCACTTTTTTGGTCTTCGGAAATGGATAAAAGTTCTTCGTGATGGTCCCAGGAGCAATTAGATGGGTCACAACCCTATTTTTGCAACTTTGAAAATTTTAGTGGGTAAGAGTTATGCCCCTTGATTAAGCGATTTCATCAAATATTGGGAAAACCGTTGCTTTTTTGGAATTTTTGGACCAACTTATGTCGTTCGAAATGATCTCAGCTACATTTTGATATGCCACAACCCTACTTTTGGTGACTTAGATGACTTGGAATTCTTGCGCGTTGAGAGTTACGGGGCTTTAATAAGTGCGATTACGCCCAAATTAGCGAAAACCGGCACTTTTTTGGTCTTCGGAAATGGATAAAAGTTCTTCGTGATGGTCCCAGGAGCAATTAGATGGGTCACAACCCTATTTTTGCAACTTTGAAAATTTTAGTGGGTAAGAGTTATGCCTCTTGATTAAGCGATTTCATCAAATATTGGGAAAACCGTTGCTTTTTTGGAATTTTTGGACCAACTTATGTCGTTCGAAATGATCTCAGCTACATTTTGATATGCCACAACCCTACTTTTGGTGACTTAGATGACTTGGAATTCTTGCGCGTTGAGAGTTACGGGGCTTTAATAAGTGCGATTACGCCCAAATTAGCGAAAACCGGCACTTTTTTGGTCTTCGGAAATGGATAAAAGTTCTTCGTGATGGTCCCAGGAGCAATTAGATGGGTCACAACCCTATTTTTGCAACTTTGAAAATTTTAGTGGGTAAGAGTTATGCCCCTTGATTAAGCGATTTCATCAAATATTGGGAAAACCGTCGCTTTTTTGGAATTTTTGGACCAACTTATGTCGTTCGAAATGATCTCAGCTACATTTTGATATGCCACAACCCTACATTTGGTGACTTAGATGACTTGGAATTCTTGTGCGTTGAGGGTTACGGGGCTTTAATAAGTGCGATTACGCCTAAATTAGCGAAAACCGGCACTTTTTTGGTCTTCGGAAATGGATAAAAGTTCTTCGCGATGGTCCCAGGAGCAATTAGATGGGTCACAACCCTATTTTTGCAACTTTGAAAATTTTAGTGGGTAAGAGTTATGCCCCTTGATTAAGCGATTTCATCAAATATTGGGAAAACCGTTGCTTTTTTGGAATTTTTGGACCAACTTATGTCGTTCGAAATGATCTCAGCTACATTTTGATATGCCACAACCCTACTTTTGGTGACTTAGATGACTTGGAATTCTTGCGCGTTGAGAGTTACGGGGCTTTAATAAGTGCGATAACGCCCAAATTAGCGAAAACCGGCACTTTTTTGGTCTTCGGAAATGGATAAAAGTTCTTCGTGATGGTCCCAGGAGCAATTAGATGGGTCACAACCCTATTTTTGCAACTTTGAAAATTTTAGTGGGTAAGAGTTATGCCTCTTGATTAAGCGATTTCATCAAATATTGGGAAAACCGTTGCTTTTTTGGAATTTTTGGACCAACTTATGTCGTTCGAAATGATCTCAGCTACATTTTGATATGCCACAACCCTACTTTTGGTGACTTAGATGACTTGGAATTCTTGCGCGTTGAGAGTTACGGGGCTTTAATAAGTGCGATTACGCCCAAATTAGCGAAAACCGGCACTTTTTTGGTCTTCGGAAATGGATAAAAGTTCTTCGTGATGGTCCCAGGAGCAATTAGATGGGTCACAACCCTATTTTTGCAACTTTGAAAATTTTAGTGGGTAAGAGTTATGCCCCTTGATTAAGCGATTTCATCAAATATTGGGAAAACCGTCGCTTTTTTGGAATTTTTGGACCAACTTATGTCGTTCGAAATGATCTCAGCTACATTTTGATATGCCACAACCCTACTTTTGGTGACTTAGATGACTTGGAATTCATGCGCGTTGAGGGTTACGGGGCTTTAATAAGTGCGATTACGCCCAAATTAGCGAAAACCGGCACTTTTTTGGTCTTCGGAAATGGAAAAAAGTTCTTCGTGATGGTCCCAGGAGCAATTAGATGGGTCACAACCCTATTTTTGCAACTTTGAAAATTTTAGTGGGTAAGAGTTATGCCCCTTGATTAAGCGATTTCATCAAATATTGGGAAAACCGTCGCTTTTTTGGAATTTTTGGACCAACTTATGTCGTTCGAAATGATCTCAGCTACATTTTGATATGCCACAACCCTACTTTTGGTGACTTAGATGACTTGGAATTCTTGCGCGTTGAGAGTTACGGGGCTTTAATAAGTGCGATTACGCCCAAATTAGCGAAAACCGGCACTTTTTTGGTCTTCAGAAATGGATAAAAGTTCTTCGTGATGGTCCCAGGAGCAATTAGATGGGTCACAACCCTATTTTTGCAACTTTGAAAATTTTAGTGGGTAAGAGTTATGCCCCTTGATTAAGCGATTTCATCAAATATTGGGAAAACCGTCGCTTTTTTGGAATTTTTGGACCAACTTATGTCGTTCGAAATGATCTCAGCTACATTTTGATATGCCACAACCCTACTTTTGGTGACTTAGATGACTTGGAATTCTTGCGCGTTGAGAGTTACGGGGCTTTAATAAGTGCGATTACGCCCAAATTAGCGAAAACCGGCACTTTTTTGGTCTTCGGAAATGGATAAAAGTTCTTCGTGATGGTCCCAGGAGCAATTAGATGGGTCACAACCCTATTTTTGCAACTTTGAAAATTTTAGTGGGTAAGAGTTATGCCCCTTGATTAAGCGATTTCATCAAATATTGGGAAAACCGTCGCTTTTTTGGAATTTTTGGACCAACTTATGTCGTTCGAAATGATCTCAGCTACATTTTGATATGCCACAACCCTACTTTTGGTAACTTAGATGACATGGAATTCTTGTGCGTTGAGGGTTACGGGGCTTTAATAAGTGCGATTACGCCTAAATTAGCGAAAACCGGCACTTTTTTGGTCTTCGGAAATGGATAAAAGTTCTTCGCGATGGTCCCAGGAGCAATTAGATGGGTCACAACCCTATTTTTGCAACTTTGAAAATTTTAGTGGGTAAGAGTTATGCCCCTTGATTAAGCGATTTCATCAAATATTGGGAAAACCGTTGCTTTTTTGGAATTTTTGGACCAACTTATGTCGTTCGAAATGATCTCAGCTACATTTTGATATGCCACAACCCTACTTTTGGTGACTTAGATGACTTGGAATTCTTGCGCGTTGAGAGTTACGGGGCTTTAATAAGTGCGATTACGCCCAAATTAGCGAAAACCGGCACTTTTTTGGTCTTCGGAAATGGATAAAAGTTCTTCGTGATGGTCCCAGGAGCAATTAGATGGGTCACAACCCTATTTTTGCAACTTTGAAAATTTTAGTGGGTAAGAGTTATGCCCCTTGATTAAGCGATTTCATCAAATATTGGGAAAACCGTTGCTTTTTTGGAATTTTAGGACCAACTTATGTCGTTCGAAATGATCTCAGCTACATTTTGATATGCCACAACCCTACTTTTGGTGACTTAGATGACTTGGAATTCTTGCGCGTTGAGGGTTACGGGGCTTTAATAAGTGCGATTACGCCCAAATTAGCGAAAACCGGCACTTTTTTGGTCTTCGGAAATGGATAAAAGTTCTTTGTGATGGTCCCAGGAGCAATTAGATGGGTCACAACCCTATTTTTGCAACTTTGAAAATTTTAGTGGGTAAGAGTTATGCCCCTTGATTAAGCGATTTCATCAAATATTGGGAAAACCGTCGCTTTTTTGGAATTTTTGGACCAACTTATGTCGTTCGAAATGATCTCAGCTACATTTTGATATGCCACAACCCTACTTTTGGTGACTTAGATGACTTGGAATTCTTGCGCGTTGAGAGTTAGGGGGCTTTAATAAGTGCGATTACGCCCAAATTAGCGAAAACCGGCACTTTTTGGTCTTCGGAAATGGATAAAAGTTCTTCGTGATGGTCCCAGGAGCAATTAGATGGGTCACAACCCTATTTTTGCAACTTTGAAAATTTTAGTGGGTAAGAGTTATGCCCCTTGATTAAGCGATTTCATCAAATATTGGGAAAACCGTCGCTTTTTTGGAATTTTTGGACCAACTTATGTCGTTCGAAATGATCTCAGCTACATTTTGATATGCCACAACCCTACTTTTGGTGACTTAGATGACTTGGAATTCTTGCGCATTGAGAGTAACGGGGCTTTAATAAGTGCGATTACGCCCAAATTAGCGAAAACCGGCACTTTTTTGGTCTTCGGAAATGGATAAAAGTTCTTCGTGATGGTCCCAGGAGCAATTAGATGGGTCACAACCCTATTTTTGCAACTTTGAAAATTTTAGTGGGTAAGAGTTATGCCCCTTGATTAAGCGATTTCATCAAATATTGGGAAAACCGTCGCTTTTTTGGAATTTTTGGACCAACTTATGTCGTTCGAAATGATCTCAGCTACATTTTGATATGCCACAACCCTACTTTTGGTGACTTAGATGACTTGGAATTCTTGTGCGTTGAGGGTTACGGGGCTTTAATAAGTGCGATTACGCCTAAATTAGCGAAAACCGGCACTTTTTTGGTCTTCGGAAATGGATAAAAGTTCTTCGCGATGGTCCCAGGAGCAATAAGATGGGTCACAACCCTATTTTTGCAACTTTGAAAATTTTAGTGGGTAAGAGTTATGCCCCTTGATTAAGCGATTTCATCAAATATTGGGAAAACCGTCGCTTTTTTGGAATTTTTGGACCAACTTATGTCGTTCGAAATGATCTCAGCTACATTTTGATATGCCACAACCCTACTTTTGGTGACTTAGATGACTTGGAATTCTTGCGCGTTGAGAGTTACGGGGCTTTAATAAGTGCGATTACGCCCAAATTAGCGAAAACCGGCACTTTTTTGGTCTTCAGAAATGGATAAAAGTTCTTCGTGATGGTCCCAGGAGCAATTAGATGGGTCACAACCCTATTTTTGCAACTTTGAAAATTTTAGTGGGTAAGAGTTATGCCCCTTGATTAAGCGATTTCATCAAATATTGGGAAAACCGTCGCTTTTTTGGAATTTTTGGACCAACTTATGTCGTTCGAAATGATCTCAGCTACATTTTGATATGCCACAACCCTACATTTGGTGACTTAGATGACTTGGAATTCTTGTGCGTTGAGGGTTACGGGGCTTTAATAAGTGCGATTACGCCTAAATTAGCGAAAACCGGCACTTTTTTGGTCTTCGGAAATGGATAAAAGTTCTTCGCGATGGTCCCAGGAGCAATTAGATGGGTCACAACCCTATTTTTGCAACTTTGAAAATTTTAGTGGGTAAGAGTTATGCCCCTTGATTAAGCGATTTCATCAAATATTGGGAAAACCGTTGCTTTTTTGGAATTTTTGGACCAACTTATGTCGTTCGAAATGATCTCAGCTACATTTTGATATGCCACAACCCTACTTTTGGTGACTTAGATGACTTGGAATTCTTGCGCGTTGAGAGTTACGGGGCTTTAATAAGTGCGATTACGCCCAAATTAGCGAAAACCGGCACTTTTTTGGTCTTCGGAAATGGATAAAAGTTCTTCGTGATGGTCCCAGGAGCAATTAGATGGGTCACAACCCTATTTTTGCAACTTTGAAAATTTTAGTGGGTAAGAGTTATGCCTCTTGATTAAGCGATTTCATCAAATATTGGGAAAACCGTTGCTTTTTTGGAATTTTTGGACCAACTTATGTCGTTCGAAATGATCTCAGCTACATTTTGATATGCCACAACCCTACTTTTGGTGACTTAGATGACTTGGAATTCTTGCGCGTTGAGAGTTACGGGGCTTTAATAAGTGCGATTACGCCCAAATTAGCGAAAACCGGCACTTTTTTGGTCTTCGGAAATGGATAAAAGTTCGTCGTGATGGTCCCAGGAGCAATTAGATGGGTCACAACCCTATTTTTGCAACTTTGAAAATTTTAGTGGGTAAGAGTTATGCCCCTTGATTAAGCGATTTCATCAAATATTGGGAAAACCGTCGCTTTTTTGGAATTTTTGGACCAACTTATGTCGTTCGAAATGATCTCAGCTACATTTTGATATGCCACAACCCTACTTTTGGTGACTTAGATGACTTGGAATTCTTGCGCGTTGAGGGTTACGGGGCTTTAATAAGTGCGATTACGCCCAAATTAGCGAAAACCGGCACTTTTTTGGTCTTCGGAAATGGATAAAAGTTCTTCGTGATGGTCCCAGGAGCAATTAGATGGGTCACAACCCTATTTTTGCAACTTTGAAAATTTTAGTGGGTAAGAGTTATGCCCCTTGATTAAGCGATTTCATCAAATATTGGAAAAAACCGTCGCTTTTTTGGAATTTTTGGACCAACTTATGTCGTTCGAAATGATCTCAGCTACATTTTGATATGCCACAACCCTACTTTTGGTGACTTAGATGACTTGGAATTCTTGCGCGTTGAGAGTTACGGGGCTTTAATAAGTGCGATTACGCCCAAATTAGCGAAAACCGGCACTTTTTTGGTCTTCAGAAATGGATAAAAGTTCTTCGTGATGGTCCCAGGAGCAATTAGATGGGTCACAACCCTATTTTTGCAACTTTGAAAATTTTAGTGGGTAAGAGTTATGCCCCTTGATTAAGCGATTTCATCAAATATTGGGAAAACCGTCGCTTTTTTGGAATTTTTGGACCAACTTATGTCGTTCGAAATGATCTCAGCTACATTTTGATATGCCACAACCCTACTTTTGGTGACTTAGATGACTTGGAATTCTTGCGCGTTGAGAGTTACGGGGCTTTAATAAGTGCGATTACGCCCAAATTAGCGAAAACCGGCACTTTTTTGGTCTTCGGAAATGGATAAAAGTTCTTCGTGATGGTCCCAGGAGCAATTAGATGGGTCACAACCCTATTTTTGCAACTTTGAAAATTTTAGTGGGTAAGAGTTATGCCCCTTGATTAAGCGATTTCATCAAATATTGGGAAAACCGTCGCTTTTTTGGAATTTTTGGACCAACTTATGTCGTTCGAAATGATCTCAGCTACATTTTGATATGCCACAACCCTACTTTTGGTGACTTAGATGACATGGAATTCTTGTGCGTTGAGGGTTACGGGGCTTTAATAAGTGCGATTACGCCTAAATTAGCGAAAACCGGCACTTTTTTGGTCTTCGGAAATGGATAAAAGTTCTTCGCGATGGTCCCAGGAGCAATTAGATGGGTCACAACCCTATTTTTGCAACTTTGAAAATTTTAGTGGGTAAGAGTTATGCCCCTTGATTAAGCGATTTCATCAAATATTGGGAAAACCGTTGCTTTTTTGGAATTTTTGGACCAACTTATGTCGTTCGAAATGATCTCAGCTACATTTTGATATGCCACAACCCTACTTTTGGTGACTTAGATGACTTGGAATTCTTGCGCGTTGAGAGTTACGGGGCTTTAATAAGTGCGATTACGCCCAAATTAGCGAAAACCGGCACTTTTTTGGTCTTCGGAAATGGATAAAAGTTCTTCGTGATGGTCCCAGGAGCAATTAGATGGGTCACAACCCTATTTTTGCAACTTTGAAAATTTTAGTGGGTAAGAGTTATGCCCCTTGATTAAGCGATTTCATCAAATATTGGGAAAACCGTTGCTTTTTTGGAATTTTTGGACCAACTTATGTCGTTCGAAATGATCTCAGCTACATTTTGATATGCCACAACCCTACTTTTGGTGACTTAGATGACTTGGAATTCTTGCGCATTGAGAGTTACGGGGCTTTAATAAGTGCGATTACGCCCAAATTAGCGAAAACCGGCACTTTTTTGGTCTTCGGAAATGGATAAAAGTTCTTCGTGATGGTCCCAGGAGCAATTAGATGGGTCACAACCCTATTTTTGCAACTTTGAAAATTTTAGTGGGTAAGAGTTATGCCCCTTGATTAAGCGATTTCATCAAATATTGGGAAAACCGTCGCTTTTTTGGAATTTTTGGACCAACTTATGTCGTTCGAAATGATCTCAGCTACATTTTGATATGCCACAACCCTACTTTTGGTGACTTAGATGACTTGGAATTCTTGTGCGTTGAGGGTTACGGGGCTTTAATAAGTGCGATTACGCCTAAATTAGCGAAAACCGGCACTTTTTTGGTCTTCGGAAATGGATAAAAGTTCTTCGCGATGGTCCCAGGAGCAATAAGATGGGTCACAACCCTATTTTTGCAACTTTGAAAATTTTAGTGGGTAAGAGTTATGCCCCTTGATTAAGCGATTTCATCAAATATTGGGAAAACCGTTGCTTTTTTGGAATTTTTGGACCAACTTATGTCGTTCGAAATGATCTCAGCTACATTTTGATATGCCACAACCCTACTTTTGGTGACTTAGATGACTTGGAATTCTTGCGCGTTGAGAGTTACGGGGCTTTAATAAGTGCGATTACGCCCAAATTAGCGAAAACCGGCACTTTTTTGGTCTTCGGAAATGGATAAAAGTTCTTCGTGATGGTCCCAGGAGCAATTAGATGGGTCACAACCCTATTTTTGCAACTTTGAAAATTTTAGTGGGTAAGAGTTATGCCCCTTGATTAAGCGATTTCATCAAATATTGGGAAAACCGTCGCTTTTTTGGAATTTTTGGACCAACTTATGTCGTTCGAAATGATCTCAGCTACATTTTGATATGCCACAACCCTACTTTTGGTGACTTAGATGACTTGGAATTCTTGCGCGTTGAGAGTTACGGGGCTTTAATAAGTGCGATTACGCCCAAATTAGCGAAAACCGGCACTTTTTTGGTCTTCAGAAATGGATAAAAGTTCTTCGTGATGGTCCCAGGAGCAATTAGATGGGTCACAACCCTATTTTTGCAACTTTGAAAATTTTAGTGGGTAAGAGTTATGCCCCTTGATTAAGCGATTTCATCAAATATTGGGAAAACCGTCGCTTTTTTGGAATTTTTGGACCAACTTATGTCGTTCGAAATGATCTCAGCTACATTTTGATATGCCACAACCCTACTTTTGGTGACTTAGATGACTTGGAATTCTTGCGCGTTGAGAGTTACGGGCCTTTAATAAGTGCGATTACGCCCAAATTAGCGAAAACCGGCACTTTTTTGGTCTTCGGAAATGGATAAAAGTTCTTCGTGATGGTCCCAGGAGCAATTAGATGGGTCACAACCCTATTTTTGCAACTTTGAAAATTTTAGTGGGTAAGAGTTATGCCCCTTGATTAAGCGATTTCATCAAATATTGGGAAAACCGTCGCTTTTTTGGAATTTTTGGACCAACTTATGTCGTTCGAAATGATCTCAGCTACATTTTGATATGCCACAACCCTACTTTTGGTGACTTAGATGACTTGGAATTCTTGCGCGTTGAGAGTTACGGGGCTTTAATAAGTGCGATTACGCCCAAATTAGCGAAAACCGGCACTTTTTTGGTCTTCGGAAATGGATAAAAGTTCTTCGTGATGGTCCCAGGAGCAATTAGATGGGTCACAACCCTATTTTTGCAACTTTGAAAATTTTAGTGGGTAAGAGTTATGCCCCTTGATTAAGCGATTTCATCAAATATTGGGAAAACCGTCGCTTTTTTGGAATTTTTGGACCAACTTATGTCGTTCGAAATGATCTCAGCTACATTTTGATATGCCACAACCCTACTTTTGGTGACTTAGATGACATGGAATTCTTGTGCGTTGAGGGTTACGGGGCTTTAATAAGTGCGATTACGCCTAAATTAGCGAAAACCGGCACTTTTTTGGTCTTCGGAAATGGATAAAAGTTCTTCGCGATGGTCCCAGGAGCAATTAGATGGGTCACAACCCTATTTTTGCAACTTTGAAAATTTTAGTGGGTAAGAGTTATGCCCCTTGATTAAGCGATTTCATCAAATATTGGGAAAACCGTTGCTTTTTTGGAATTTTTGGACCAACTTATGTCGTTCGAAATGATCTCAGCTACATTTTGATATGCCACAACCCTACTTTTGGTGACTTAGATGACTTGGAATTCTTGCGCGTTGAGAGTTACGGGGCTTTAATAAGTGCGATTACGCCCAAATTAGCGAAAACCGGCACTTTTTGGTCTTCGGAAATGGATAAAAGTTCTTCGTGATGGTCCCAGGAGCAATTAGATGGGTCACAACCCTATTTTTGCAACTTTGAAAATTTTAGTGGGTAAGAGTTATGCCCCTTGATTAAGCGATTTCATCAAATATTGGGAAAACCGTCGCTTTTTTGGAATTTTTGGACCAACTTACCCAGCAGGCATTTTAACGTTGAACCAACGTTGAAATAACGTCGTTTACCAACGTTGAATTGACGTCGAATTTTGATTGGATTTGAAATTTGCCGCGACGTCGAAATCTAACGTTGTTTCAACGTAGAAACGACGTTAATAAATACGACGTCGCAACAACGTTGGTATAACGTTGTCTCGACGTATATACGATATTGTATTAACGTCGAAACGACGTTTAATTGACGTAATTATAACGCGACATCAACGTCGATACACCGTTGATACGATGTTGCTTCAACGTTGGTTAAAAGTTGATCCCATTTCTAATGATGCTGAAAATGTATGAGGAGAGACGTTTTTCAATGTATATAACATCGAGAGAATCATAGAGACCGGAATCGTATCATTTAAAATAAGGTATATCGTCGGGAATAGCTTTATCAATTCAACCAACAAATTAACAAGTCAAAAACAAACCGAGATAATGTTTACATAATTGTTTATTAATCGTTTATACATTTCTATCAAAAGCCGTCTTATCCTGTCTTCTTGTACATGTTTCTTCACAGCGTTGGTCATCAGCAAAGTTCTGTACAAAAGAAAGATAAAAAAACCAGATATAAATGAAGTGAAAAATCAATCACATTAATTGTATATGTCGATACCTTATCAAATATGTGCTAATAACTTGTCCCGTTCTTATGAATCCTGCCTTGAATGACTTTTGTGTGCATTGTAACTGATTTATTGTTTATTTGTTAACTTATTCAGCATTTGAAACTGGTAAAATTAATACATAATGAATGTAAATGGCATTTACAACAGTATACACTATACATACCTGAGGGTACTCCCCGGTAGTTTGACAGATCAACTCCCAGAAGCACGTGCATGTATCTTCTCTGCCTCGCCTCTCCAGCTCTCTCCTCCCTCTCAATCAGCAGACCCTGAGAAAAGTTTATATTATTGTATTATATTTAAATATAAACAATATCTTCGGACTCGGACATTTCTTTAAAACACTTCTTGATGCATGGATTGAGTCATTGGATAGCTTCAAACAAAACTGTAATGGAACTGAAGTGTCAGTTAGGAATTTCCCTTAAAATTAATTTTTATATATACAGTATTGCACATTATGAGTATACAATGAATCGTACATGTAGGTTCAAGCCTAGGCTAAGTGAGTTGATATCAATCTTAGTCCTATTATATACTATAGTATAGTTATGCTTAGACGATGTATGCTCGCCGTGACTATCTCCGGTAAGTTATGCTAAACTGTCATGCATTAAAATATTAGATTGTCACTGGTAATATTGTGTTTTGCAACTGCAAGGAAATAAATAATTGAAAACGAATTTCATCCATCGACAGTTCAGAAAGAAATATGTGGTATGCCATCATTCCGTCATACTTGAACATAATTATAGGATTAGTTTGATAAAGAAATATAAAGTTAACAATGAAAATGAAATTAGTTTAATATAACTGGACCCCTCCTAGATAGTTCTTAAATACGGACGTATAATTTCTACTTTTGACAAATGATATTTCAGTTATTATCATTGAATACTAATTACATCTATAAGGCCTACATGTACATCATGTGCAAATGATATGCCATGTGGATCCTATTTGATGTCATTCATATGACGCAATGCGTAACAACACTATTACAACAACACTTACTTAAATAGCCATATCTTTCTATGACGTGATCATAGTTCAAGTGACTTGTCACTTAGTCATTCAAATAATTGATCAATATCATGTAGTTTTATTGCTAATCTACCAGGTTTGAACACAACCCTTTTCGTGATGATTTTCCTCCAAACATAATATGGGACAACGCTGATTATGATGCCGTCATTGCCACTCAAAGATAACAATTCAACTGCTGTTTCATTTAAGCTGATGCTCAGAGTAAGACAATTATTAATCAAAAACAACAACGGAACTGTACAGTGAACGCTTTGAACCACATGCACTCGTAAACAGCTGATCGAAAACTTTACGAGCTCCGTGCAACACCGGTTACGATATCAAGCACGTTATGCTATGCCACAACACTGTATGGAGTTCAACATGGTTGCGGACACAAGTCGAATGACAGCAGAAGTTTTGAAACCTATGACCTTCTTTTATCCGTGTGACTCACTTAACTAATTAAACAAACGTTATTTTTCAAATAATAGTTTGATATCAGTGCTATAATAATATATAATCGTACTAGATCTACAGTTGCCTTGGCACAAGGCCTACATGTAAGTCAACGAGATGCGTTAAATTTTGACGTGACTAGTGTGATAACTTCAAGTTTATAAGTATTGGAATGACTACTGAAACTCAATGATGGAAAGTTTGTTAATAGAAGAAGGGAAATACTTACCATTTGAGAATAGTAGAGCGATGTCAGTCCACCCGAATCGTGATCCGATATAAGATCTAACCGAACGTTGATTTCCCCTTACAGTTACATCGACCGACAAACATGGCGACGAAAGTTCTAAGATTGTGACGTAATAGTTGAAACAGTGACGTCATCAGCATTTGTGCTGGCGCGAAAATGTGGTATGCTTGTTGGCGTTCAAAGTAACTTCGGAAATATAAGAAAAACTACTTTTTTCATATGCATACGCCGTTTAGGGAAACAAATTATCGGCAAATATTGTTTATGAATAAAGTGCTCACGAATTCGTTCCTGGATATTCAAGTGCTAGCCTATTCATGAAACATTGCTTTTAAAACGATATATTTATTCATTTATTCATTGATATAGATTTATGACTGTTTTACATAAATTAATGTATATTTTGCGTACTTTTTTTTACTGATTTCATATCTATACATTGCATTGTTAGTTAGTCCTTCCATAACGGGGCGCTCTTTACAAGTTTATAGGCGAATATCACACAATTTTAGAATTATTCGCGTTTTTAATGAATGATCAACTAACAAACGAAAATATTTAGTTTCACAAGAGACAAACCTATTTTCATCTGATATAATTCGTAGGTTGTAAAATCGGAACAACGTAAAGTCATTTATCAACATAAATCTCATAGACATAGACCTCGGAAAAAGCTACGTTGAAACGACGTTGTGTATCTTTATTTTCTCGACGTTGAAACAACGCCACCTTAACCGAAATAACCAACGTTGAAACAACGTTGTTCAGTCAACGTCGAAAGTACCGACGTCGGGGTCACGTCGTTGTTTTCGACGTCGAAATGAGCGACGTTGTAACAACGTTGTTACATCAACGTCGAAATTAACAACGTCGAAGCAACGTTGTCTTTATCGACGTCGAAATTACTGACGTGGAAACAACGTCTTTTTTAAGTTGAACGACGTCGCGACCACATATCAACTAAAATCCAACGTCGATTCCACGTCGTGTGCCTGCTGGGAATGTCGTTCGAAATGATCTCAGCTACATTTTGATATGCCACAACCCTACTTTTGGTGACTTAGATGACTTGGAATTCTTGCGCGTTGAGAGTTACGGGGCTTTAATAAGTGCGATTACGCCCAAATTAGCGAAAACCGGCACTTTTTTGGTCTTCGGAAATGGATAAAAGTTCTTCGTGATGGTCCCAGGAGCAATTAGATGGGTCACAACCCTATTTTTGCAACTTTGAAAATTTTAGTGGGTAAGAGTTATGCCCCTTGATTAAGCGATTTCATCAAATATTGGGAAAACCGTCGCTTTTTTGGAATTTTTGGACCAACTTATGTCGTTCGAAATGATCTCAGCTACATTTTGATATGCCACAACCCTACTTTTGGTGACTTAGATGACTTGGAATTCTTGTGCGTTGAGGGTTACGGGGCTTTAATAAGTGCGATTACGCCTAAATTAGCGAAAACCGGCACTTTTTTGGTCTTCGGAAATGGATAAAAGTTCTTCGCGATGGTCCCAGGAGCAATTAGATGGGTCACAACCCTATTTTTGCAACTTTGAAAATTTTAGTGGGTAAGAGTTATGCCCCTTGATTAAGCGATTTCATCAAATATTGGGAAAACCGTCGCTTTTTTGGAATTTTTGGACCAACTTATGTCGTTCGAAATGATCTCAGCTACATTTTGATATGCCACAACCCTACTTTTGGTGACTTAGATGACTTGGAATTCTTGCGCGTTGAGGGTTACGGGGCTTTAATAAGTGCGATTACGCCCAAATTAGCGAAAACCGGCACTTTTTTGGTCTTCGGAAATGGATAAAAGTTCTTCGTGATGGTCCCAGGAGCAATTAGATGGGTCACAACCCTATTTTTGCAACTTTGAAAATTTTAGTGGGTAAGAGTTATGCCTCTTGATTAAGCGATTTCATCAAATATTGGGAAAACCGTTGCTTTTTTGGAATTTTTGGACCAACTTATGTCGTTCGAAATGATCTCAGCTACATTTTGATATGCCACAACCCTACTTTTGGTGACTTAGATGACTTGGAATTCTTGCGCGTTGAGAGTTACGGGGCTTTAATAAGTGCGATTACGCCCAAATTAGCGAAAACCGGCACTTTTTTGGTCTTCGGAAATGGATAAAAGTTCTTCGTGATGGTCCCAGGAGCAATTAGATGGGTCACAACCCTATTTTTGCAACTTTGAAAATTTTAGTGGGTAAGAGTTATGCCCCTTGATTAAGCGATTTCATCAAATATTGGGAAAACCGTCGCTTTTTTGGAATTTTTGGACCAACTTATGTCGTTCGAAATGATCTCAGCTACATTTTGATATGCCACAACCCTACTTTTGGTGACTTAGATGACTTGGAATTCTTGTGCGTTGAGGGTTACGGGGCTTTAATAAGTGCGATTACGCCTAAATTAGCGAAAACCGGCACTTTTTTGGTCTTCGGAAATGGATAAAAGTTCTTCGCGATGGTCCCAGGAGCAATTAGATGGGTCACAACCCTATTTTTGCAACTTTGAAAATTTTAGTGGGTAAGAGTTATGCCCCTTGATTAAGCGATTTCATCAAATATTGGGAAAACCGTCGCTTTTTTGGAATTTTTGGACCAACTTATGTCGTTCGAAATGATCTCAGCTACATTTTGATATGCCACAACCCTACTTTTGGTGACTTAGATGACTTGGAATTCTTGCGCGTTGAGAGTTACGGGGCTTTAATAAGTGCGATTACGCCCAAATTAGCGAAAACCGGCACTTTTTTGGTCTTCGGAAATGGATAAAAGTTCTTCGTGATGGTCCCAGGAGCAATTAGATGGGTCACAACCCTATTTTTGCAACTTTGAAAATTTTAGTGGGTAAGAGTTATGCCTCTTGATTAAGCGATTTCATCAAATATTGGGAAAACCGTTGCTTTTTTGGAATTTTTGGACCAACTTATGTCGTTCGAAATGATCTCAGCTACATTTTGATATGCCACAACCCTACTTTTGGTGACTTAGATGACTTGGAATTCTTGCGCGTTGAGAGTTACGGGGCTTTAATAAGTGCGATTACGCCCAAATTAGCGAAAACCGGCACTTTTTTGGTCTTCGGAAATGGATAAAAGTTCTTCGTGATGGTCCCAGGAGCAATTAGATGGGTCACAACCCTATTTTTGCAACTTTGAAAATTTTAGTGGGTAAGAGTTATGCCCCTTGATTAAGCGATTTCATCAAATATTGGGAAAACCGTCGCTTTTTTGGAATTTTTGGACCAACTTATGTCGTTCGAAATGATCTCAGCTACATTTTGATATGCCACAACCCTACTTTTGGTGACTTAGATGACTTGGAATTCTTGCGCGTTGAGGGTTACGGGGCTTTAATAAGTGCGATTACGCCCAAATTAGCGAAAACCGGCACTTTTTTGGTCTTCGGAAATGGATAAAAGTTCTTCGTGATGGTCCCAGGAGCAATTAGATGGGTCACAACCCTATTTTTGCAACTTTGAAAATTTTAGTGGGTAAGAGTTATGCCCCTTGATTAAGCGATTTCATCAAATATTGGGAAAACCGTCGCTTTTTTGGAATTTTTGGACCAACTTATGTCGTTCGAAATGATCTCAGCTACATTTTGATATGCCACAACCCTACTTTTGGTGACTTAGATGACTTGGAATTCTTGCGCGTTGAGAGTTACGGGGCTTTAATAAGTGCGATTACGCCCAAATTAGCGAAAACCGGCACTTTTTTGGTCTTCAGAAATGGATAAAAGTTCTTCGTGATGGTCCCAGGAGCAATTAGATGGGTCACAACCCTATTTTTGCAACTTTGAAAATTTTAGTGGGTAAGAGTTATGCCCCTTGATTAAGCGATTTCATCAAATATTGGGAAAACCGTCGCTTTTTTGGAATTTTTGGACCAACTTATGTCGTTCGAAATGATCTCAGCTACATTTTGATATGCCACAACCCTACTTTTGGTGACTTAGATGACTTGGAATTCTTGCGCGTTGAGAGTTACGGGGCTTTAATAAGTGCGATTACGCCCAAATTAGCGAAAACCGGCACTTTTTTGGTCTTCGGAAATGGATAAAAGTTCTTCGTGATGGTCCCAGGAGCAATTAGATGGGTCACAACCCTATTTTTGCAACTTTGAAAATTTTAGTGGGTAAGAGTTATGCCCCTTGATTAAGCGATTTCATCAAATATTGGGAAAACCGTCGCTTTTTTGGAATTTTTGGACCAACTTATGTCGTTCGAAATGATCTCAGCTACATTTTGATATGCCACAACCCTACTTTTGGTGACTTAGATGACATGGAATTCTTGTGCGTTGAGGGTTACGGGGCTTTAATAAGTGCGATTACGCCTAAATTAGCGAAAACCGGCACTTTTTTGGTCTTCGGAAATGGATAAAAGTTCTTCGCGATGGTCCCAGGAGCAATTAGATGGGTCACAACCCTATTTTTGCAACTTTGAAAATTTTAGTGGGTAAGAGTTATGCCCCTTGATTAAGCGATTTCATCAAATATTGGGAAAACCGTTGCTTTTTTGGAATTTTTGGACCAACTTATGTCGTTCGAAATGATCTCAGCTACATTTTGATATGCCACAACCCTACTTTTGGTGACTTAGATGACTTGGAATTCTTGCGCGTTGAGAGTTACGGGGCTTTAATAAGTGCGATTACGCCCAAATTAGCGAAAACCGGCACTTTTTTGGTCTTCGGAAATGGATAAAAGTTCTTCGTGATGGTCCCAGGAGCAATTAGATGGGTCACAACCCTATTTTTGCAACTTTGAAAATTTTAGTGGGTAAGAGTTATGCCCCTTGATTAAGCGATTTCATCAAATATTGGGAAAACCGTTGCTTTTTTGGAATTTTTGGACCAACTTATGTCGTTCGAAATGATCTCAGCTACATTTTGATATGCCACAACCCTACTTTTGGTGACTTAGATGACTTGGAATTCTTGCGCGTTGAGGGTTACGGGGCTTTAATAAGTGCGATTACGCCCAAATTAGCGAAAACCGGCACTTTTTTGGTCTTCGGAAATGGATAAAAGTTCTTCGTGATGGTCCCAGGAGCAATTAGATGGGTCACAACCCTATTTTTGCAACTTTGAAAATTTTAGTGGGTAAGAGTTATGCCCCTTGATTAAGCGATTTCATCAAATATTGGGAAAACCGTCGCTTTTTTGGAATTTTTGGACCAACTTATGTCGTTCGAAATGATCTCAGCTACATTTTGATATGCCACAACCCTACTTTTGGTGACTTAGATGACTTGGAATTCTTGCGCGTTGAGAGTTACGGGGCTTTAATAAGTGCGATTACGCCCAAATTAGCGAAAACCGGCACTTTTTGGTCTTCGGAAATGGATAAAAGTTCTTCGTGATGGTCCCAGGAGCAATTAGATGGGTCACAACCCTATTTTTGCAACTTTGAAAATTTTAGTGGGTAAGAGTTATGCCCCTTGATTAAGCGATTTCATCAAATATTGGGAAAACCGTCGCTTTTTTGGAATTTTTGGACCAACTTATGTCGTTCGAAATGATCTCAGCTACATTTTGATATGCCACAACCCTACTTTTGGTGACTTAGATGACTTGGAATTCTTGCGCGTTGAGAGTTACGGGGCTTTAATAAGTGCGATTACGCCCAAATTAGCGAAAACCGGCACTTTTTTGGTCTTCGGAAATGGATAAAAGTTCTTCGTGATGGTCCCAGGAGCAATTAGATGGGTCACAACCCTATTTTTGCAACTTTGAAAATTTTAGTGGGTAAGAGTTATGCCCCTTGATTAAGCGATTTCATCAAATATTGGGAAAACCGTCGCTTTTTTGGAATTTTTGGACCAACTTATGTCGTTCGAAATGATCTCAGCTACATTTTGATATGCCACAACCCTACTTTTGGTGACTTAGATGACTTGGAATTCTTGTGCGTTGAGGGTTACGGGGCTTTAATAAGTGCGATTACGCCTAAATTAGCGAAAACCGGCACTTTTTTTGGTCTTCGGAAATGGATAAAAGTTCTTCGCGATGGTCCCAGGAGCAATTAGATGGGTCACAACCCTATTTTTGCAACTTTGAAAATTTTAGTGGGTAAGAGTTATGCCCCTTGATTAAGCGATTTCATCAAATATTGGGAAAACCGTTGCTTTTTTGGAATTTTTGGACCAACTTATGTCGTTCGAAATGATCTCAGCTACATTTTGATATGCCACAACCCTACTTTTGGTGACTTAGATGACTTGGAATTCTTGCGCGTTGAGAGTTACGGGGCTTTAATAAGTGCGATTACGCCCAAATTAGCGAAAACCGGCACTTTTTTGGTCTTCGGAAATGGATAAAAGTTCTTCGTGATGGTCCCAGGAGCAATTAGATGGGTCACAACCCTATTTTTGCAACTTTGAAAATTTTAGTGGGTAAGAGTTATGCCTCTTGATTAAGCGATTTCATCAAATATTGGGAAAACCGTTGCTTTTTTGGAATTTTTGGACCAACTTATGTCGTTCGAAATGATCTCAGCTACATTTTGATATGCCACAACCCTACTTTTGGTGACTTAGATGACTTGGAATTCTTGCGCGTTGAGAGTTACGGGGCTTTAATAAGTGCGATTACGCCCAAATTAGCGAAAACCGGCACTTTTTTGGTCTTCGGAAATGGATAAAAGTTCTTCGTGATGGTCCCAGGAGCAATTAGATGGGTCACAACCCTATTTTTGCAACTTTGAAAATTTTAGTGGGTAAGAGTTATGCCCCTTGATTAAGCGATTTCATCAAATATTGGGAAAACCGTTGCTTTTTTGGAATTTTTGGACCAACTTATGTCTTTCGAAATGATCTCAGCTACATTTTGATATGCCACAACCCTACTTTTGGTGACTTAGATGACTTGGAATTCTTGCGCGTTGAGGGTTACGGGGCTTTAATAAGTGCGATTACGCCCAAATTAGCGAAAACCGGCACTTTTTTGGTCTTCGGAAATGGATAAAAGTTCTTCGTGATGGTCCCAGGAGCAATTAGATGGGTCACAACCCTATTTTTGCAACTTTGAAAATTTTAGTGGGTAAGAGTTATGCCCCTTGATTAAGCGATTTCATCAAATATTGGGAAAACCGTCGCTTTTTTGGAATTTTTGGACCAACTTATGTCGTTCGAAATGATCTCAGCTACATTTTGATATGCCACAACCCTACTTTTGGTGACTTAGATGACTTGGAATTCTTGCGCGTTGAGAGTTACGGGGCTTTAATAAGTGCGATTACGCCCAAATTAGCGAAAACCGGCACTTTTTTGGTCTTCGGAAATGGATAAAAGTTCTTCGTGATGGTCCCAGGAGCAATTAGATGGGTCACAACCCTATTTTTGCAACTTTGAAAATTTTAGTGGGTAAGAGTTATGCCCCTTGATTAAGCGATTTCATCAAATATTGGGAAAACCGTCGCTTTTTTGGAATTTTTGGACCAACTTATGTCGTTCGAAATGATCTCAGCTACATTTTGATATGCCACAACCCTACTTTTGGTGACTTAGATGACTTGGAATTCTTGCGCGTTGAGAGTTACGGGGCTTTAATAAGTGCGATTACGCCCAAATTAGCGAAAACCGGCACTTTTTTGGTCTTTGGAAATGGATAAAAGTTCTTCGTGATGGTCCCAGGAGCAATTAGATGGGTCACAACCCTATTTTTGCAACTTTGAAAATTTTAGTGGGTAAGAGTTATGCCCCTTGATTAAGCGATTTCATCAAATATTGGGAAAACCGTCGCTTTTTTGGAATTTTTGGACCAACTTATGTCGTTCGAAATGATCTCAGCTACATTTTGATATGCCACAACCCTACTTTTGGTGACTTAGATGACTTGGAATTCTTGCGCGTTGAGGGTTACGGGGCTTTAATAAGTGCGATTACGCCCAAATTAGCGAAAACCGGCACTTTTTTGGTCTTTGGAAATGGATAAAAGTTCTTCGTGATGGTCCCAGGAGCAATTAGATGGGTCACAACCCTATTTTTGCAACTTTGAAAATTTTAGTGGGTAAGAGTTATGCCCCTTGATTAAGCGATTTCATCAAATATTGGGAAAACCGTCGCTTTTTTGGAATTTTTGGACCAACTTATGTCGTTCGAAATGATCTCAGCTACATTTTGATATGCCACAACCCTACTTTTGGTGACTTAGATGACTTGGAATTCTTGCGCGTTGAGGGTTACGGGGATTTAATAAGTGCGATTACGCCCAAATTAGCGAAAACCGGCACTTTTTTGGTCTTCGGAAATGGATAAAAGTTCTTCGTGATGGTCCCAGGAGCAATAAGATGGGTCACAACCCTATTTTTGCAACTTTGAAAATTTTAGTGGGTAAGAGTTATGCCCCTTGATTAAGCGATTTCATCAAATATTGGGAAAACCGTCGCTTTTTTGGAATTTTTGGACCAACTTATGTCGTTCGAAATGATCTCAGCTACATTTTGATATGCCACAACCCTACTTTTGGTGACTTAGATGACTTGGAATTCTTGCGCGTTGAGAGTTACAGGGCTTTAATAAGTGCGATTACGCCCAAATTAGCGAAAACCGGCACTTTTTTGGTTTTCGGAAATGGATAAAAGTTCTTCGTGATGGTCCCAGGAGCAATTAGATGGGTCACAACCCTATTTTTGCAACTTTGAAAATTTTAGTGGGTAAGAGTTATGCCCCTTGATTAAGCGATTTCATCAAATATTGGGAAAACCGTCGCTTTTTTGGAATTTTTGGACCAACTTATGTCGTTCGAAATGATCTCAGCTACATTTTGACATGCCACAACCCTACTTTTGGTGACTTAGATGACTTGGAATTCTTGCGCGTTGAGAGTTACGGGGCTTTAATAAGTGCGATTACGCCCAAATTAGCGAAAACCGGCACTTTTTTGGTCTTCGGAAATGGATAAAAGTTCTTCGTGATGGTCCCAGGAGCAATTAGATGGGTCACAACCCTATTTTTGCAACTTTGAAAATTTTAGTGGGTAAGAGTTATGCCCCTTGATTAAGCGATTTCATCAAATATTGGGAAAACCGTCGCTTTTTTGGAATTTTTGGACCAACTTATGTCGTTCGAAATGATCTCAGCTACATTTTGATATGCCACAACCCTACTTTTGGTGACTTAGATGACTTGGAATTCTTGCGCGTTGAGAGTTACGGGGCTTTAATAAGTGCGATTACGCCCAAATTAGCGAAAACCGGCACTTTTTTGGTCTTCGGAAATGGATAAAAGTTCTTCGTGATGGTCCCAGGTGCAATTAGATGGGTCACAACCCTATTTTTGCAACTTTGAAAATTTTAGTGGGTAAGAGTTATGCCCCTTGATTAAGCGATTTCATCAAATATTGGGAAAACCGTCACTTTTTTGGAATTTTTGGATCAACTTATGTCGTTCGAAATGATCTCAGCTACATTTTGATATGCCACAACCCTACTTTTGGTGACTTAGATGACTTGGAATTCTTGCGCGTTGAGGGTTACGGGGCTTTAATAAGTGCGATTACGCCCAAATTAGCGAAAACCGGCACTTTTTTGGTCTTCGGAAATGGATAAAAGTTCTTCGTGATGGTCCCAGGAGCAATTAGATGGGTCACAACCCTATTTTTGCAACTTTGAAAATTTTAGTGGGTAAGAGTTATGCCCCTTGATTAAGCGATTTCATCAAATATTGGGAAAACCGTCGCTTTTTTGGAATTTTTGGACCAACTTATGTCGTTCGAAATGATCTCAGCTACATTTTGATATGCCACAACCCTACTTTTGGTGACTTAGATGACTTGGAATTCTTGCGCGTTGAGAGTTACGGGGCTTTAATAAGTGCGATTACGCCCAAATTAGCGAAAACCGGCACTTTTTTGGTTTTCGGAAATGGATAAAAGTTCTTCGTGATGGTCCCAGGAGCAATTAGATGGGTCACAACCCTATTTTTGCAACTTTGAAAATTTTAGTGGGTAAGAGTTATGCCCCTTGATTAAGCGATTTCATCAAATATTGGGAAAACCGTCGCTTTTTTGGAATTTTTGGACCAACTTATGTCGTTCGAAATGATCTCAGCTACATTTTGATATGCCACAACCCTACTTTTGGTGACTTAGATGACTTGGAATTCTTGCGCGTTGAGAGTTACGGGGCTTTAATAAGTGCGATTACGCCCAAATTAGCGAAAACCGGCACTTTTTTGGTCTTCGGAAATGGATAAAAGTTCTTCGTGATGGTCCCAGGAGCAATTAGATGGGTCACAACCCTATTTTTGCAACTTTGAAAATTTTAGTGGGTAAGAGTTATGCCCCTTGATTAAGCGATTTCATCAAATATTGGGAAAACCGTCGCTTTTTTGGAATTTTTGGACCAACTTATGTCGTTCGAAATGATCTCAGCTACATTTTGATATGCCACAACCCTACTTTATGTGACTTAGATGACTTGGAATTCTTGCGCGTTGAGGGTTACGGGGCTTTAATAAGTGCGATTACGCCCAAATTAGCGAAAACCGGCACTTTTTTGGTCTTCGGAAATGGATAAAAGTTCTTCGTGATGGTCCCAGGAGCAATTAGATGGGTCACAACCCTATTTTTGCAACTTTGAAAATTTTAGTGGGTAAGAGTTATGCCCCTTGATTAAGCGATTTCATCAAATATTGGGAAAACCGTCGCTTTTTTGGAATTTTTGGACCAACTTATGTCGTTCGAAATGATCTCAGCTACATTTTGATATGCCACAACCCTACTTTTGGTGACTTAGATGACTTGGAATTCTTGCGCGTTGAGAGTTACGGGGCTTTAATAAGTGCGATTACGCCCAAATTAGCGAAAACCGGCACTTTTTTGGTCTTCGGAAATGGATAAAAGTTCTTCGTGATGGTCCCAGGAGCAATTAGATGTGTCACAACCCTATTTTTGCAACTTTGAAAATTTTAGTGGGTAAGAGTTATGCCCCTTGATTAAGCGATTTCATCAAATATTGGGAAAACCGTCGCTTTTTTGGAATTTTTGGACCAACTTATGTCGTTCGAAATGATCTCAGCTACATTTTGATATGCCACAACCCTACTTTTGGTGACTTAGATGACTTGGAATTCTTGCGCGTTGAGAGTTACGGGGCTTTAATAAGTGCGATTACGCCCAAATTAGCGAAAACCGGCACTTTTTTGGTCTTCGGAAATGGATAAAAGTTCTTCGTGATGGTCCCAGGAGCAATTAGATGGGTCACAACCCTATTTTTGCAACTTTGAAAATTTTAGTGGGTAAGAGTTATGCCCCTTGATTAAGCGATTTCATCAAATATTGGGAAAACCGTCGCTTTTTTGGAATTTTTGGACCAACTTATGTCGTTCGAAATGATCTCAGCTACATTTTGATATGCCACAACCCTACTTTTGGTGACTTAGATGACTTGGAATTCTTGCGCGTTGAGAGTTACGGGGCTTTAATAAGTGCGATTACGCCCAAATTAGCGAAAACCGGCACTTTTTTGGTCTTCGGAAATGGATAAAAGTTCTTCGTGATGGTCCCAGGAGCAATTAGATGGGTCACAACCCTATTTTTGCAACTTTGAAAATTTTAGTGGGTAAGAGTTATGCCCCTTGATTAAGCGATTTCATCAAATATTGGGAAAACCGTCGCTTTTTTGGAATTTTTGGACCAACTTATGTCGTTCGAAATGATCTCAGCTACATTTTGATATGCCACAACCCTACTTTTGGTGACTTAGATGACTTGGAATTCTTGCGCGTTGAGAGTTACGGGGCTTTAATAAGTGCGATTACCCCCAAATTAGCGAAAACCGGCACTTTTTTGGTCTTCGGAAATGGATAAAAGTTCTTCGTGATGGTCCCAGGAGCAATTAGATGGGTCACAACCCTATTTTTGCAACTTTGAAAATTTTAGTGGGTAAGAGTTATGCCCCTTGATTAAGCGATTTCATCAAATATTGGGAAAACCGTCGCTTTTTTGGAATTTTTGGACCAACTTATGTCGTTCGAAATGATCTCAGCTACATTTTGATATGCCACAACCCTACTTTTGGTGACTTAGATGACTTGGAATTCTTGCGCGTTGAGGGTTACGGGGCTTTAATAAGTGCGATTACGCCCAAATTAGCGAAAACCGGCACTTTTTTGGTCTTCGGAAATGTATAAAAGTTCTTCGTGATGGTCCCAGGAGCAATTAGATGGGTCACAACCCTATTTTTGCAACTTTGAAAATTTTAGTGGGTAAGAGTTATGCCCCTTGATTAAGCGATTTCATCAAATATTGGGAAAACCGTCGCTTTTTTGGAATTTTTGGACCAACTTATGTCGTTCGAAATGATCTCAGCTACATTTTGATATGCCACAACCCTACTTTTGGTGACTTAGATGACTTGGAATTCTTGCGCGTTGAGAGTTACGGGGCTTTAATAAGTGCGATTACGCCCAAATTAGCGAAAACCGGCACTTTTTTGGTCTTCGGAAATGGATAAAAGTTCTTCGTGATGGTCCCAGGAGCAATTAGATGGGTCACAACCCTATTTTTGCAACTTTGAAAATTTTAGTGGGTAAGAGTTATGCCCCTTGATTAAGCGATTTCATCAAATATTGGGAAAACCGTCGCTTTTTTGGAATTTTTGGACCAACTTATGTCGTTCGAAATGATCTCAGCTACATTTTGATATGCCACAACCCTACTTTTGGTGACTTAGATGACTTGGAATTCTTGCGCGTTGAGAGTTATGGGGCTTTAATAAGTGCGATTACCCCCAAATTAGCGAAAACCGGCACTTTTTTGGTCTTCGGAAATGGATAAAAGTTCTTTGTGATGGTCCCAGGAGCAATTAGATGGGTCACAACCCTATTTTTGCAACTTTGAAAATTTTAGTGGGTAAGAGTTATGCCCCTTGATTAAGCGATTTCATCAAATATTGGGAAAACCGTCGCTTTTTTGGAATTTTTGGACCAACTTATGTCGTTCGAAATGATCTCAGCTACATTTTGATATGCCACAACCCTACTTTTGGTGACTTAGATGACTTGGAATTCTTGCGCGTTTAGGGTTACGGGGCTTTAATAAGTGCGATTACGCCCAAATTAGCGAAAACCGGCACTTTTTTGGTCTTCGGAAATGGATAAAAGTTCTTCGTGATGGTCCCAGGAGCAATTAGATGGGTCACAACCCTATTTTTGCAACTTTGAAAATTTTAGTGGGTAAGAGTTATGCCCCTTGATTAAGCGATTTCATCAAATATTGGGAAAACCGTCGCTTTTTTGGAATTTTTGGACCAACTTATGTCGTTCGAAATGATCTCAGCTACATTTTGATATGCCACAACCCTACTTTTGGTGACTTAGATGACTTGGAATTCTTGCGCGTTGAGAGTTACGGGGCTTTAATAAGTGCGATTACGCCCAAATTAGCGAAAACCGGCACTTTTTTGGTCTTCGGAAATGGATAAAAGTTCTTCGTGATGGTCCCAGGAGCAATTAGATGGGTCACAACCCTATTTTTGCAACTTTGAAAATTTTAGTGGGTAAGAGTTATGCCCCTTGATTAAGCGATTTCATCAAATATTGGGAAAACCGTCGCTTTTTTGGAATTTTTGGACCAACTTATGTCGTTCGAAATGATCTCAGCTACATTTTGATATGCCACAACCCTACTTTTGGTGACTTAGATGACTTGGAATTCTTGCGCGTTGAGAGTTACGGGGCTTTAATAAGTGCGATTACGCCCAAATTAGCGAAAACCGGCACTTTTTTGGTCTTCGGAAATGGATAAAAGTTCTTCGTGATGGTCCCAGGAGCAATTAGATGGGTCACAACCCTATTTTTGCAACTTTGAAAATTTTAGTGGGTAAGAGTTATGCCCCTTGATTAAGCGATTTCATCAAATATTGGGAAAACCGTCGCTTTTTTGGAATTTTTGGACCAACTTATGTCGTTCGAAATGATCTCAGCTACATTTTGATATGCCACAACCCTACTTTTGGTGACTTAGATGACTTGGAATTCTTGCGCGTTGAGAGTTACGGGGCTTTAATAAGTGCGATTACGCCCAAATTAGCGAAAACCGGCACTTTTTTGGTCTTCGGAAATGGATAAAAGTTCTTCGTGATGGTCCCAGGAGCAATTAGATGGGTCACAACCCTATTTTTGCAACTTTGAAAATTTTAGTGGGTAAGAGTTATGCCCCTTGATTAAGCGATTTCATCAAATATTGGGAAAACCGTCGCTTTTTTGGAATTTTTGGACCAACTTATGTCGTTCGAAATGATCTCAGCTACATTTTGATATGCCACAACCCTACTTTTGGTGACTTAGATGACTTGGAATTCTTGCGCGTTGAGAGTTACGGGGCTTTAATAAGTGCGATTACGCCCAAATTAGCGAAAACCGGCACTTTTTTGGTCTTCGGAAATGGATAAAAGTTCTTCGTGATGGTCCCAGGAGCAATTAGATGGGTCACAACCCTATTTTTGCAACTTTGAAAATTTTAGTGGGTAAGAGTTATGCCCCTTGATTAAGCGATTTCATCAAATATTGGGAAAACCGTCGCTTTTTTGGAATTTTTGGACCAACTTATGTCGTTCGAAATGATCTCAGCTACATTTTGATATGCCACAACCCTACTTTTGGTGACTTAGATGACTTGGAATTCTTGCGCGTTGAGAGTTACGGGGCTTTAATAAGTGCGATTACGCCCAAATTAGCGAAAACCGGCACTTTTTTGGTCTTCGGAAATGGATAAAAGTTCTTCGTGATGGTCCCAGGAGCAATTAGATGGGTCACAACCCTATTTTTGCAACTTTGAAAATTTTAGTGGGTAAGAGTTATGCCCCTTGATTAAGCGATTTCATCAAATATTGGGAAAACCGTCGCTTTTTTGGAATTTTTGGACCAACTTATGTCGTTCGAAATGATCTCAGCTACATTTTGATATGCCACAACCCTACTTTTGGTGACTTAGATGACTTGGAATTCTTGCGCGTTGAGAGTTACGGGGCTTTAATAAGTGCGATTACGCCCAAATTAGCGAAAACCGGCACTTTTTTGGTCTTCGGAAATGGATAAAAGTTCTTCGTGATGGTCCCAGGAGCAATTAGATGGGTCACAACCCTATTTTTGCAACTTTGAAAATTTTAGTGGGTAAGAGTTATGCCCCTTGATTAAGCGATTTCATCAAATATTGGGAAAACCGTCGCTTTTTTGGAATTTTTGGACCAACTTATGTCGTTCGAAATGATCTCAGCTACATTTTGATATGCCACAACCCTACTTTTGGTGACTTAGATGACTTGGAATTCTTGCGCGTTGAGAGTTACGGGGCTTTAATAAGTGCGATTACGCCCAAATTAGCGAAAACCGGCACTTTTTTGGTCTTCGGAAATGGATAAAAGTTCTTCGTGATGGTCCCAGGAGCAATTAGATGGGTCACAACCCTATTTTTGCAACTTTGAAAATTTTAGTGGGTAAGAGTTATGCCCCTTGATTAAGCGATTTCATCAAATATTGGGAAAACCGTCGCTTTTTTGGAATTTTTGGACCAACTTATGTCGTTCGAAATGATCTCAGCTACATTTTGATATGCCACAACCCTACTTTAGGTGACTTAGATGACTTGGAATTCTTGCGCGTTGAGGGTTACGGGGCTTTAATAAGTGCGATTACGCCCAAATTAGCGAAAACCGGCACTTTTTTGGTCTTCGGAAATGGATAAAAGTTCTTCGTGATGGTCCCAGGAGCAATTAGATGGGTCACAACCCTATTTTTGCAACTTTGAAAATTTTAGTGGGTAAGAGTTATGCCCCTTGATTAAGCGATTTCATCAAATATTGGGAAAACCGTCGCTTTTTTGGAATTTTTGGACCAACTTATGTCGTTCGAAATGATCTCAGCTACATTTTGATATGCCACAACCCTACTTTTGGTGACTTAGATGACTTGGAATTCTTGCGCGTTGAGAGTTACGGGGCTTTAATAAGTGCGATTACGCCCAAATTAGCGAAAACCGGCACTTTTTTGGTCTTCGGAAATGGATAAAAGTTCTTCGTGATGGTCCCAGGAGCAATTAGATGGGTCACAACCCTATTTTTGCAACTTTGAAAATTTTAGTGGGTAAGAGTTATGCCCCTTGATTAAGCGATTTCATCAAATATTGGGAAAACCGTTGCTTTTTTGGAATTTTTGGACCAACTTATGTCGTTCGAAATGATCTCAGCTACATTTTGATATGCCACAACCCTACTTTAGGTGACTTAGATGACTTGGAATTCTTGCGCGTTGAGGGTTACGGGGCTTTAATAAGTGCGATTACGCCCAAATTAGCGAAAACCGGCACTTTTTTGGTCTTCGGAAATGGATAAAAGTTCTTCGTGATGGTCCCAGGAGCAATTAGATGGGTCACAACCCTATTTTTGCAACTTTGAAAATTTTAGTGGGTAAGAGTTATGCCCCTTGATTAAGCGATTTCATCAAATATTGGGAAAACCGTCGCTTTTTTGGAATTTTTGGACCAACTTATGTCGTTCGAAATGATCTCAGCTACATTTTGATATGCCACAACCCTACTTTTGGTGACTTAGATGACTTGGAATTCTTGCGCGTTGAGAGTTACGGGGCTTTAATAAGTGCGATTACGCCCAAATTAGCGAAAACCGGCACTTTTTTGGTCTTCGGAAATGGATAAAAGTTCTTCGTGATGGTCCCAGGAGCAATTAGATGGGTCACAACCCTATTTTTGCAACTTTGAAAATTTTAGTGGGTAAGAGTTATGCCCCTTGATTAAGCGATTTCATCAAATATTGGGAAAACCGTCGCTTTTTTGGAATTTTTGGACCAACTTATGTCGTTCGAAATGATCTCAGCTACATTTTGATATGCCACAACCCTACTTTTGGTGACTTAGATGACTTGGAATTCTTGCGCGTTGAGAGTTACGGGGCTTTAATAAGTGCGATTACGCCCAAATTAGCGAAAACCGGCACTTTTTTGGTCTTCGGAAATGGATAAAAGTTCTTCGTGATGGTCCCAGGAGCAATTAGATGGGTCACAACCCTATTTTTGCAACTTTGAAAATTTTAGTGGGTAAGAGTTATGCCCCTTGATTAAGCGATTTCATCAAATATTGGGAAAACCGTCGCTTTTTTGGAATTTTTGGACCAACTTATGTCGTTCGAAATGATCTCAGCTACATTTTGATATGCCACAACCCTACTTTTGGTGACTTAGATGACTTGGAATTCTTGCGCGTTGAGGGTTACGGGGCTTTAATAAGTGCGATTACGCCCAAATTAGCGAAAACCGGCACTTTTTTGGTCTTCGGAAATGGATAAAAGTTCTTCGTGATGGTCCCAGGAGCAATTAGATGGGTCACAACCCTATTTTTGCAACTTTGAAAATTTTAGTGGGTAAGAGTTATGCCCCTTGATTAAGCGATTTCATCAAATATTGGGAAAACCGTCGCTTTTTTGGAATTTTTGGACCAACTTATGTCGTTCGAAATGATCTCAGCTACATTTTGATATGCCACAACCCTACTTTTGGTGACTTAGATGACTTGGAATTATTGCGCGTTGAGAGTTACGGGGCTTTAATAAGTGCGATTACGCCCAAATTAGCGAAAACCGGCACTTTTTTGGTCTTCGGAAATGGATAAAAGTTCTTCGTGATGGTCCCAGGAGCAATTAGATGGGTCACAACCCTATTTTTGCAACTTTAAAAATTTTAGTGGGTAAGAGTTATGCCCCTTGATTAAGCGATTTCATCAAATATTGGGAAAACCGTCGCTTTTTTGGAATTTTTTGACCAACTTATGTCGTTCGAAATGATCTCAGCTACATTTTGATATGCCACAACCCTACTTTTGGTGACTTAGATGACTTGGAATTCTTGCGCGTTGAGAGTTACGGGGCTTTAATAAGTGCGATTACGCCCAAATTAGCGAAAACCGGCACTTTTTTGGTCTTCGGAAATGGATAAAAGTTCTTCGTGATGGTCCCAGGAGCAATTAGATGGGTCACAACCCTATTTTTGCAACTTTGAAAATTTTAGTGGGTAAGAGTTATGCCCCTTGATTAAGCGATTTCATCAAATATTGGGAAAACCGTCGCTTTTTTGGAATTTTTGGACCAACTTATGTCGTTCGAAATGATCTCAGCTACATTTTGATATGCCACAACCCTACTTTTGGTGACTTAGATGACTTGGAATTCTCGCGCGTTGAGGGTTACGGGGCTTTAATAAGTGCGATTACGCCCAAATTAGCGAAAACCGGCACTTTTTTTGTCTTCGGAAATGGATAAAAGTTCTTCGTGATGGTCCCAGGAGCAATTAGATGGGTCACAACCCTATTTTTGCAACTTTGAAAATTTTAGTGGGTAAGAGTTATGCCCCTTGATTAAGCGATTTCATCAAATATTGGGAAAACCGTCGCTTTTTTGGAATTTTTGGACCAACTTATGTCGTTCGAAATGATCTCAGCTACATTTTGATATGCCACAACCCTACTTTTGGTGACTTAGATGACTTGGAATTCTTGCGCGTTGAGGGTTACGGGGCTTTAATAAGTGCGATTACGCCCAAATTAGCGAAAACCGGCACTTTTTTGGTCTTCGGAAATGGATAAAAGTTCTTCGTGATGGTCCCAGGAGCAATTAGATGGGTCACAACCCTATTTTTGCAACTTTGAAAATTTTAGTGGGTAAGAGTTATGCCCCTTGATTAAGCGATTTCATCAAATATTGGGAAAACCGTCGCTTTTTTGGAATTTTTGGACCAACTTATGTCGTTCGAAATGATCTCAGCTACATTTTGATATGCCACAACCCTACTTTTGGTGACTTAGATGACTTGGAATTCTTGCGCGTTGAGAGTTACGGGGCTTTAATAAGTGCGATTACGCCCAAATTAGCGAAAACCGGCACTTTTTGGTCTTCGGATATGGATAAAAGTTCTTTGTGATGGTCCCAGGAGCAATTAGATGGGTCACAACCCTATTTTTGCAACTTTGAAAATTTTAGTGGGTAAGAGTTATGCCCCTTGATTAAGCGATTTCATCAAATATTGGGAAAACCGTCGCTTTTTTGGAATTTTTGGACCAACTTATGTCGTTCGAAATGATCTCAGCTACATTTTGATATGCCACAACCCTACTTTTGGTGACTTAGATGACTTGGAATTCTTGCGCGTTGAGAGTTACGGGGCTTTAATAAGTACGATTACGCCCAAATTAGCGAAAACCGGCACTTTTTTGGTCTTCGGAAATGGATAAAAGTTCTTCGTGATGGTCCCAGGAGCAATTAGATGGGTCACAACCCTATTTTTGCAACTTTGAAAATTTTAGTGGGTAAGAGTTATGCCCCTTGATTAAGCGATTTCATCAAATATTGGGAAAACCGTTGCTTTTTTGGAATTTTTGGACCAACTTATGTCGTTTGAAATGATCTCAGCTACATTTTGATATGCCACAACCCTACTTTTGGTGACTTAGATGACTTGGAATTCTTGCGCGTTGAGGGTTACGGGGCTTTAATAAGTGCGATTACGCCCAAATTAGCGAAAACCGGCACTTTTTTGGTCTTCGGAAATGGATAAAAGTTCTTCGTGATGGTCCCAGGAGCAATTAGATGGGTCACAACCCTATTTTTGCAACTTTGAAAATTTTAGTGGGTAAGAGTTATGCCCCTTGATTAAGCGATTTCATCAAATATTGGGAAAACCGTCGCTTTTTTGGAATTTTTGGACCAACTTATGTCGTTCGAAATGATCTCAGCTACATTTTGATATGCCACAACCCTACTTTTGGTGACTTAGATGACTTGGAATTCTTGCGCGTTGAGAGTTACGGGGCTTTAATAAGTGCGATAACGCCCAAATTAGCGAAAACCGGCACTTTTTGGTCTTCGGAAATGGATAAAAGTTCTTCGTGATGGTCCCAGGAGCAATTAGATGGGTCACAACCCTATTTTTGCAACTTTGAAAATTTTAGTGGGTAAGAGTTATGCCCCTTGATTAAGCGATTTCATCAAATATTGGGAAAACCGTCGCTTTTTTGGAATTTTTGGACCAACTTATGTCGTTCGAAATGATCTCAGCTACATTTTGATATGCCACAACCCTACTTTTGGTGACTTAGATGACTTGGAATTCTTGCGCGTTGAGAGTTACGGGGCTTTAATAAGTGCGATTACGCCCAAATTAGCGAAAACCGGCACTTTTTTGGTCTTCGGAAATGGATAAAAGTTCTTCGTGATGGTCCCAGGAGCAATTAGATGGGTCACAACCCTATTTTTGCAACTTTGAAAATTTTAGTGGGTAAGAGTTATGCCCCTTGATTAAGCGATTTCATCAAATATTGGGAAAACCGTCGCTTTTTTGGAATTTTTGGACCAACTTATGTCGTTCGAAATGATCTCAGCTACATTTTGATATGCCACAACCCTACTTTTGGTGACTTAGATGACTTGGAATTCTTGCGCGTTGAGGGTTACGGGGCTTTAATAAGTGCGATTACGCCTAAATTAGCGAAAACCGGCACTTTTTTGGTCTTCGGAAATGGATAAAAGTTCTTCGCGATGGTCCCAGGAGCAATTAGATGGGTCACAACCCTATTTTTGCAACTTTGAAAATTTTAGTGGGTAAGAGTTATGCCCCTTGATTAAGCGATTTCATCAAATATTGGGAAAACCGTTGCTTTTTTGGAATTTTTGGACCAACTTATGTCGTTCGAAATGATCTCAGCTACATTTTGATATGCCACAACCCTACTTTTGGTGACTTAGATGACTTGGAATTCTTGCGCGTTGAGAGTTACGGGGCTTTAATAAGTGCGATTACGCCCAAATTAGCGAAAACCGGCACTTTTTTGGTCTTCGGAAATGGATAAAAGTTCTTCGTGATGGTCCCAGGAGCAATTAGATGGGTCACAACCCTATTTTTGCAACTTTGAAAATTTTAGTGGGTAAGAGTTATGCCCCTTGATTAAGCGATTTCATCAAATATTGGGAAAACCGTTGCTTTTTTGGAATTTTTGGACCAACTTATGTCGTTCGAAATGATCTCAGCTACATTTTGATATGCCACAACCCTACTTTTGGTGACTTAGATGACTTGGAATTCTTGCGCGTTGAGAGTTACGGGGCTTTAATAAGTGCGATTACGCCCAAATTAGCGAAAAAACGGCACTTTTTTGGTCTTCGGAAATGGATAAAAGTTCTTCGTGATGGTCCCAGGAGCAATTAGATGGGTCACAACCCTATTTTTGCAACTTTGAAAATTTTAGTGGGTAAGAGTTATGCCCCTTGATTAAGCGATTTCATCAAATATTGGGAAAACCGTCGCTTTTTTGGAATTTTTGGACCAACTTATGTCGTTCGAAATGATCTCAGCTACATTTTGATATGCCACAACCCTACTTTTGGTGACTTAGATGACTTGGAATTCTTGCGCGTTGAGGGTTACGGGGCTTTAATAAGTGCGATTACGCCCAAATTAGCGAAAACCGGCACTTTTTTGGTCTTCGGAAATGGATAAAAGTTCTTCGTGATGGTCCCAGGAGCAATTAGATGGGTCACAACCCTATTTTTGCAACTTTGAAAATTTTAGTGGGTAAGAGTTATGCCCCTTGATTAAGCGATTTCATCAAATACTGGGAAAACCGTCGCTTTTTTGGAATTTTTGGACCAACTTATGTCGTTCGAAATGATCTCAGCTACATTTTGATATGCCACAACCCTACTTTTGGTGACTTAGATGACTTGGAATTCTTGCGCGTTGAGAGTTACCGGGCTTTAATAAGTGCGATTACGCCCAAATTAGCGAAAACCGGCACTTTTTTGGTCTTCGGAAATGGATAAAAGTTCTTCGTGATGGTCCCAGGAGCAATTAGATGGGTCACAACCCTATTTTTGCAACTTTGAAAATTTTAGTGGGTAAGAGTTATGCCCCTTGATTAAGCGATTTCATCAAATATTGGGAAAACCGTCGCTTTTTTGGAATTTTTGGACCAACTTATGTCGTTCGAAATGATCTCAGCTACATTTTGATATGCCACAACCCTACTTTTGGTGACTTAGATGACTTGGAATTCTTGCGCGTTGAGAGTTACGGGGCTTTAATAAGTGCGATTACGCCCAAATTAGCGAAAACCGGCACTTTTTTGGTCTTCGGAAATGGATAAAAGTTCTTCGTGATGGTCCCAGGAGCAATTAGATGGGTCACAACCCTATTTTTGCAACTTTGAAAATTTTAGTGGGTAAGAGTTATGCCCCTTGATTAAGCGATTTCATCAAATATTGGGAAAACCGTCGCTTTTTTGGAATTTTTGGACCAACTTATGTCGTTCGAAATGATCTCAGCTACATTTTGATATGCCACAACCCTACTTTTGGTGACTTAGATGACTTGGAATTCTTGCGCGTTGAGAGTGACGGGGCTTTAATAAGTGCGATTACGCCCAAATTAGCGAAAACCGGCACTTTTTTGGTCTTCGGAAATGGATAAAAGTTCTTCGTGATGGTCCCAGGAGCAATTAGATGGGTCACAACCCTATTTTTGCAACTTTGAAAATTTTAGTGGGTAAGAGTTATGCCCCTTGATTAAGCGATTTCATCAAATATTGGGAAAACCGTCGCTTTTTTGGAATTTTTGGACCAACTTATGTCGTTCGAAATGATCTCAGCTACATTTTGATATGCCACAACCCTACTTTTGGTGACTTAGATGACTTGGAATTCTTGCGCGTTGAGGGTTACGGGGCTTTAATAAGTGCGATTACGCCCAAATTAGCGAAAACCGGCACTTTTTTGGTCTTCGGAAATGGATAAAAGTTCTTCGTGATGGTCCCAGGAGCAATTAGATGGGTCACAACCCTATTTTTGCAACTTTGAAAATTTTAGTGGGTAAGAGTTATGCCCCTTGATTAAGCGATTTCATCAAATATTGGGAAAACCGTTGCTTTTTTGGAATTTTTGGACCAACTTATGTCGTTCGAAATGATCTCAGCTACATTTTGATATGCCACAACCCTACTTTTGGTGACTTAGATGACTTGGAATTCTTGCGCGTTGAGAGTTACGGGGCTTTAATAAGTGCGATTACGCCCAAATTAGCGAAAACCGGCACTTTTTAGGTCTTCGGAAATGGATAAAAGTTCTTCGTGATGGTCCCAGGAGCAATTGGATGGGTCACAACCCTATTTTTGCAACTTTGAAAATTTTAGTGGGTAAGAGTTATGCCCCTTGATTAAGCGATTTCATCAAATATTGGGAAAACCGTCGCTTTTTTGGAATTTTTGGACCAACTTATGTCGTTCGAAATGATCTCAGCTACATTTTGATATGCCACAACCCTACTTTTGGTGACTTAGATGACTTGGAATTCTTGCGCGTTGATAGTTACGGGGCTTTAATAAGTGCGATTACGCCCAAATTAGCGAAAACCGGCACTTTTTTGGTCTTCGGAAATGGATAAAAGTTCTTCGTGATGGTCCCAGGAGCAATTAGATGGGTCACAACCCTATTTTTGCAACTTTGAAAATTTTAGTGGGTAAGAGTTATGCCCCTTGATTAAGCGATTTCATCAAATATTGGGAAAACAATCTCTTTTTTGGAATTTTTTGACCAACTTATGTCGTTCGAAATGATCTCAGCTACATTTTGATATGCCACAACCCTACTTTTGGTGACTTAGATGACTTGGAATTCTTGCGCGTTGAGAGTTACGGGGCTTTAATAAGTGCGATTACGCCCAAATTAGCGAAAACCGGCACTTTTTAGGTCTTCGGAAATGGATAAAAGTTCTTCGTGATGGTCCCAGGAGCAATTGGATGGGTCACAACCCTATTTTTGCAACTTTGAAAATTTTAGTGGGTAAGAGTTATGCCCCTTGATTAAGCGATTTCATCAAATATTGGGAAAACCGTCGCTTTTTTGGAATTTTTGGACCAACTTATGTTGTTCGAAATGATCTCAGCTACATTTTGATATGCCACAACCCTACTTTTGGTGACTTAGATGACTTGGAATTCTTGCGCGTTGAGGGTTACGGGGCTTTAATAAGTGCGATTACGCCCAAATTAGCGAAAACCGGCACTTTTTTGGTCTTCGGAAATGGATAAAAGTTCTTCGTGATGGTCCCAGGAGCAATTAGATGGGTCACAACCCTATTTTTGCAACTTTGAAAATTTTAGTGGGTAAGAGTTATGCCCCTTGATTAAGCGATTTCATCAAATATTGGGAAAACCGTCGCTTTTTTGGAATTTTTGGACCAACTTATGTCGTTCGAAATTATCTCAGCTGTATTTTGATATGCCACAACCCTACTTTTGGTGACTTAGATGACTTGGAATTCTTGCGCGTTGAGAGTTACGGGGCTTTAATAAGTGCGATTACGCCCAAATTAGCGAAAACCGGCACTTTTTTGGTCTTCGGAAATGGATAAAAGTTCTTAGTGATGGTCCCAGGAGCAATTAGATGGGTCACAACCCTATTTTTGCAACTTTGAAAATTTTAGTGGGTAAGAGTTATGCCCCTTGATTAAGCGATTTCATCAAATATTGGGAAAACCGTCGCTTTTTTGGAATTTTTGGACCAACTTATGTCGTTCGAAATGATCTCAGCTACATTTTGATATGCCACAACCCTACTTTTGGTGACTTAGATGACTTGGAATTCTTGCGCGTTGAGGGTTACGGGGCTTTAATAAGTGCGATTACGCCCAAATTAGCGAAAACCGGCACTTTTTTGGTCTTCGGAAATGGATAAAAGTTCTTCGTGATTGTCCCAGGAGCAATTAGATGGGTCACAACCCTATTTTTGCAACTTTGAAAATTTTAGTGGGTAAGAGTTATGCCCCTTGATTAAGCGATTTCATCAAATATTGGGAAAACCGTCGCTTTTTTGGAATTTTTGGACCAACTTATGTCGTTCGAAATGATCTCAGCTACATTTTGATATGCCACAACCCTACTTTTGGTGACTTAGATGACTTGGAATTATTGCGCGTTGAGAGTTACGGGGCTTTAATAAGTGCGATTACGCCCAAATTAGCGAAAACCGGCACTTTTTTGGTCTTCGGAAATGGATAAAAGTTCTTCGTGATGGTCCCAGGAGCAATTAGATGGGTCACAACCCTATTTTTGCAACTTTGAAAATTTTAGTGGGTAAGAGTTATGCCCCTTGATTAAGCGATTTCATCAAATATTGGGAAAACCGTCGCTTTTTTTGGAATTTTTGGACCAACTTATGTCGTTCGAAATGATCTCAGCTACATTTTGATATGCCACAACCCTACTTTTGGTGACTTAGATGACTTGGAATTCTTGCGCGTTGAGGGTTACGGGGCTTTAATAAGTGCGATTACGCCCAAATTAGCGAAAACCGGCACTTTTTTGGTCTTCGGAAATGGATAAAAGTTCTTCGTGATGGTCCCAGGAGCAATTAGATGGGTCACAACCCTATTTTTGCAACTTTGAAAATTTTAGTGGGTAAGAGTTATGCCCCTTGATTAAGCGATTTCATCAAATATTGGGAAAACCGTCGCTTTTTTGGAATTTTTGGACCAACTTATGTCGTTCGAAATGATCTCAGCTACATTTTGATATGCCACAACCCTACTTTTGGTGACTTAGATGACTTGGAATTCTTGCGCGTTGAGGGTTACGGGGCTTTAATAAGTGCGATTACGCCCAAATTAGCGAAAACCGGCACTTTTTTGGTCTTCGGAAATGGATAAAAGTTCTTCGTGATTGTCCCAGGAGCAATTAGATGGGTCACAACCCTATTTTTGCAACTTTGAAAATTTTAGTGGGTAAGAGTTATGCCCCTTGATTAAGCGATTTCATCAAATATTGGGAAAACCGTCGCTTTTTTGGAATTTTTGGACCAACTTATGTCGTTCGAAATGATCTCAGCTACATTTTGATATGCCACAACCCTACTTTTGGTGACTTAGATGACTTGGAATTCTTGCGCGTTGAGAGTTACGGGGCTTTAATAAGTGCGATTACGCCCAAATTAGCGAAAACCGGCACTTTTTTGGTCTTCGGAAATGGATAAAAGTTCTTCGTGATGGTCCCAGGAGCAATTAGATGGGTCACAACCCTATTTTTGCAACTTTGAAAATTTTAGTGGGTAAGAGTTATGCCCCTTGATTAAGCGATTTCATCAAATATTGGGAAAACCGTCGCTTTTTTTGGAATTTTTGGACCAACTTATGTCGTTCGAAATGATCTCAGCTACATTTTGATATGCCACAACCCTACTTTTGGTGACTTAGATGACTTGGAATTCTTGCGCGTTGAGGGTTACGGGGCTTTAATAAGTGCGATTACGCCCAAATTAGCGAAAACCGGCACTTTTTTGGTCTTCGGAAATGGATAAAAGTTCTTCGTGATGGTCCCAGGAGCAATTAGATGGGTCACAACCCTATTTTTGCAACTTTGAAAATTTTAGTGGGTAAGAGTTATGCCCCTTGATTAAGCGATTTCATCAAATATTGGGAAAACCGTCGCTTTTTTGGAATTTTTGGACCAACTTATGTCGTTCGAAATGATCTCAGCTACATTTTGATATGCCACAACCCTACTTTTGGTGACTTAGATGACTTGGAATTCTTGCGCGTTGAGAGTTACGGGGCTTTAATAAGTGCGATTACGCCCAAATTAGCGAAAACCGGCACTTTTTTGGTCTTCGGAAATGGATAAAAGTTCTTCGTGATGGTCCCAGGAGCAATTAGATGGGTCACAACCCTATTTTTGCAACTTTGAAAATTTTAGTGGGTAAGAGTTATGCCCCTTGATTAAGCGATTTCATCAACTATTGGGAAAACCGTCGCTTTTTTGGAATTTTTGGACCAACTTATGTCTTTCGAAATGATCTCAGCTACATTTTGATATGCCACAACCCTACTTTTGGTGACTTAGATGACTTGGAATTCTTGCGCGTTGAGGGTTACGGGGCTTTAATAAGTGCGATTACGCCCAAATTAGCGAAAACCGGCACTTTTTTGGTCTTCGGAAATGGATAAAAGTTCTTCGTGATGGTCCCAGGAGCAATTAGATGGGTCACAACCCTATTTTTGCAACTTTGAAAATTTTAGTGGGTAAGAGTTATGCCCCTTGATTAAGCGATTTCATCAAATATTGGGAAAACCGTCGCTTTTTTGGAATTTTTGGACCAACTTATGTCGTTCGAAATGATCTCAGCTACATTTTGATATGCCACAACCCTACTTTTGGTGACTTAGATGACTTGGAATTCTTGCGCGTTGAGAGTTACGGGGCTTTAATAAGTGCGATTACGCCCAAATTAGCGAAAACCGGCACTTTTTAGGTCTTCGGAAATGGATAAAAGTTCTTCGTGATGGTCCCAGGAGCAATTGGATGGGTCACAACCCTATTTTTGCAACTTTGAAAATTTTAGTGGGTAAGAGTTATGCCCCTTGATTAAGCGATTTCATCAAATATTGGGAAAACCGTCGCTTTTTTGGAATTTTTGGACCAACTTATGTCGTTCGAAATGATCTCAGCTACATTTTGATATGCCACAACCCTACTTTTGGTGACTTAGATGACTTGGAATTCTTGCGCGTTGAGGGTTACGGGGCTTTAATAAGTGCGATTACGCCCAAATTAGCGAAAACCGGCACTTTTTTGGTCTTCGGAAATGGATAAAAGTTCTTTGTGATGGTCCCAGGAGCAATTAGATGGGTCACAACCCTATTTTTGCAACTTTGAAAATTTTAGTGGGTAAGAGTTATGCCCCTTGATTAAGCGATTTCATCAAATATTGGGAAAACCGTCGCTTTTTTGGAATTTTTGGACCAACTTATGTCGTTCGAAATGATCTCAGCTACATTTTGATATGCCACAACCCTACTTTTGGTGACTTAGATGACTTGGAATTCTTGCGCGTTGAGAGTTACGGGGCTTTAATAAGTGCGATTACGCCCAAATTAGCGAAAACCGGCACTTTTTTGGTCTTCGGAAATGGATAAAAGTTCTTCGTGATGGTCCCAGGAGCAATTAGATGGGTCACAACCCTATTTTTGCAACTTTGAAAATTTTAGTGGGTAAGAGTTATGCCCCTTGATTAAGCGATTTCATCAAATATTGGGAAAACCGTCGCTTTTTTGGAATTTTTGGACCAACTTATGTCGTTCGAAATGATCTCAGCTACATTTTGATATGCCACAACCCTACTTTTGGTGACTTAGATGACTTGGAATTCTTGCGCGTTGAGGGTTACGGGGCTTTAATAAGTGCGATTACGCCCAAATTAGCGAAAACCGGCACTTTTTTGGTCTTCGGAAATGGATAAAAGTTCTTCGTGATTGTCCCAGGAGCAATTAGATGGGTCACAACCCTATTTTTGCAACTTTGAAAATTTTAGTGGGTAAGAGTTATGCTCCTTGATTAAGCGATTTCATCAAATATTGGGAAAACCGTCGCTTTTTTGGAATTTTTGGACCAACTTATGTCGTTCGAAATGATCTCAGCTACATTTTGATATGCCACAACCCTACTTTTGGTGACTTAGATGACTTGGAATTCTTGCGCGTTGAGAGTTACGGGGCTTTAATAAGTGCGATTACGCCCAAATTAGCGAAAACCGGCACTTTTTTGGTCTTCGGAAATGGATAAAAGTTCTTCGTGATGGTCCCAGGAGCAATTAGATGGGTCACAACCCTATTTTTGCAACTTTGAAAATTTTAGTGGGTAAGAGTTATGCCCCTTGATTAAGCGATTTCATCAAATATTGGGAAAACCGTCGCTTTTTTGGAATTTTTGGACCAACTTATGTCGTTCAAAATGATCTCAGCTACATTTTGATATGCCACAACCCTACTTTTGGTGACTTAGATGATTGGAATTCTTGCGCGTTGAGGGTTACGGGGCTTTAATAAGTGCGATTACGCCCAAATTAGCGAAAACCGGCACTTTTTTGGTCTTCGGAAATGGATAAAAGTTCTTCGTGATGGTCCCAGGAGCAATTAGATGGGTCACAACCCTATTTTTGCAACTTTGAAAATTTTAGTGGGTAAGAGTTATGCCCCTTGATTAAGCCATTTCATCAAATATTGGGAAAACCGTTGCTTTTTTGGAATTTTTGGACCAACTTATGTCGTTCGAAATGATCTCAGCTACATTTTGATGTGCCACAACCCTACTTTTGGTGACTTAGATGACTTGGAATTCTTGCGCGTTGAGGGTTACGGGGCTTTAATAAGTGCGATTACGCCCAAATTAGCGAAAACCGGCACTTTTTTGGTCTTCGGAAATGGATAAAAGTTCTTCGTGATGGTCCCAGGAGCAATTAGATGGGTCACAACCCTATTTTTGCAACTTTGAAAATTTTAGTGGGTAAGAGTTATGCCCCTTGATTAAGCGATTTTATCAAATATTGGGAAAACCGTCGCTTTTTTGGAATTTTTGGACCAACTTATGTCGTTCGAAATGATCTCAGCTACATTTTGATATGCCACAACCCTACTTTTGGTGACTTAGATGACTTGGAATTCTTGCGCGTTGAGGGTTACGGGGCTTTAATAAGTGCGATTACGCCCAAATTAGCGAAAACCGGCACTATTTTGGTCTTCGGAAATGGATAAAAGTTCTTCGTGATGGTCCCAGGAGCAATTAGATGGGTCACAACCCTATTTTTGCAACTTTGAAAATTTTAGTGGGTAAGAGTTATGCCCCTTGATTAAGCGATTTCATCAAATATTGGGAAAACCGTCGCTTTTTTGGAATTTTTGGACCAACTTATGTCGTTCGAAATGATCTCAGCTACATTTTGATATGCCACAACCCTACTTTTGGTGACTTAGATGACTTGGAATTCTTGCGCGTTGAGGGTTACGGGGCTTTAATAAGTGCGATTACGCCCAAATTAGCGAAAACCGGCACTTTTTTGGTCTTCGGAAATGGATAAAAGTTCTTCGTGATGGTCCCAGGAGCAATTAGATGGGTCACAACCCTATTTTTGCAACTTTGAAAATTTTAGTGGGTAAGAGTTATGCCCCTTGATTAAGCGATTTCATCAAATATTGGGAAAACCGTCGCTTTTTTGGAATTTTTGGACCAACTTATGTCGTTCGAAATGATCTCAGCTACATTTTGATATGCCACAACCCTACTTTTGGTGACTTAGATGACTTGGAATTCTTGCGCGTTGAGGGTTACGGGGCTTTAATAAGTGCGATTACGCCCAAATTAGCGAAAACCGGCACTTTTTTGGTCTTCGGAAATGGATAAAAGTTCTTCGTGATGGTCCCAGGAGCAATTAGATGGGTCACAACCCTATTTTTGCAACTTTGAAAATTTTAGTTGGTAAGAGTTATGCCCCTTGATTAAGCGATTTCATCAAATATTGGGAAAACCGTCGCTTTTTTGGAATTTTTGGACCAACTTATGTCTTCGAAATGATCTCAGCTACATTTTGATATGCCACAACCCTACTTTTGGTGACTTAGATGACTTGGAATTCTTGCGCGTTGAGGGTTACGGGGCTTTAATAAGTGCGATTACGCCCAAATTAGCGAAAACCGGCACTTTTTTGGTCTTCGGAAATGGATAAAAGTTCTTCGTGATGGTCCCAGGAGCAATTAGATGGGTCACAACCCTATTTTTGCAACTTTGAAAATTTTAGTGGGTAAGAGTTATGCCCCTTGATTAAGCGATTTCATCAAATATTGGGAAAACCGTTGCTTTTTTGGAATTTTTGGACCAACTTATGTCGTTCGAAATGATCTCAGCTACATTTTGATATGCCACAACCCTACTTTTGGTGACTTAGATGACTTGGAATTCTTGCGCGTTGAGGGTTACGGGGCTTTAATAAGTGCGATTACGCCCAAATTAGCGAAAACCGGCACTTTTTTGGTCTTCGGAAATGGATAAAAGTTCTTCGTGATGGTCCCAGGAGCAATTAGATGGGTCACAACCCTATTTTTGCAACTTTGAAAATTTTAGTGGGTAAGAGTTATGCCCCTTGATTAAGCGATTTCATCAAATATTGGGAAAACCGTCGCTTTTTTGGAATTTTTGGACCAACTTATGTCGTTCGAAATGTACTCAGCTACATTTTAATATGCCACAACCCTACTTTTGGTGACTTAGATGACTTGGAATTCTTGCGCGTTGAGGGTTACGGGGCTTTAATAAGTGCGATTACGCCCAAATTAGCGAAAACCGGCACTTTTTTGGTCTTCGGAAATGGATAAAAGTTCTTCGTGATGGTCCCAGGAGCAATTAGATGGGTCACAACCCTATTTTTGCAACTTTGAAAATTTTAGTGGGTAAGAGTTATGCCCCTTGATTAAGCGATTTCATCAAATATTGGGAAAACCGTCGCTTTTTTGGAATTTTTGGACCAACTTATGTCGTTCGAAATGATCTCAGCTACATTTTGATATGCCACAACCCTACTTTTGGTGACTTAGATGACTTGGAATTCTTGCGCGTTGAGGGTTACGGGGCTTTAATAAGTGCGATTACGCCCAAATTAGCGAAAACCGGCACTTTTTTGGTCTTCGGAAATGGATAAAAGTTCTTCGTGATGGTCCCAGGAGCAATTAGATGGGTCACAACCCTATTTTTGCAACTTTGAAAATTTTAGTGGGTAAGAGTTATGCCCCTTGATTAAGCGATTTCATCAAATATTGGGAAAACCGTCGCTTTTTTGGAATTTTTGGACCAACTTATGTCGTTTGAAATGATCTCAGCTACATTTTGATATGCCACAACCCTACTTTTGGTGACTTAGATGACTTGGAATTCTTGCGCGTTGAGGGTTACGGGGCTTTAATAAGTGCGATTACACCCAAATTAGCGAAAACCGGCACTTTTTTGGTCTTCGGAAATGGATAAAAGTTCTTCGTGATGGTCCCAGGAGCAATTAGATGGGTCACAACCCTATTTTTGCAACTTTGAAAATTTTAGTGGGTAAGAGTTATGCCCCTTGATTAAGCGATTTCATCAAATATTGGGAAAACCGTCGCTTTTTTGGAATTTTTGGACCAACTTATGTCGTTCGAAATGATCTCAGCTACATTTTGATATGCCACAACCCTACTTTTGGTGACTTAGATGACTTGGAATTCTTGCGCGTTGAGGGTTACGGGGCTTTAATAAGTGCGATTACGCCCAAATTAGCGAAAACCGGCACTTTTTTGGTCTTCGGAAATGGATAAAAGTTCTTCGTGATGGTCCCAGGAGCAATTAGATGGGTCACAACCCTATTTTTGCAACTTTGAAAATTTTAGTGGGTAAGAGTTATGGCCCTTGATTAAGCGATTTCATCAAATATTGGGAAAACCGTTGCTTTTTTGGAATTTTTGGACCAACTTATGTCGTTCGAAATGATCTCAGCTACATTTTGATATGCCACAACCCTACTTTTGGTGACTTAGATGACTTGGAATTCTTGCGCGTTGAGGGTTACGGGGCTTTAATAAGTGCGATTACGCCCAAATTAGTGAAAACCGGCACTTTTTTGGTCTTCGGAAATGGATAAAAGTTCTTCGTGATGGTCCCAGGAGCAATTAGATGGGTCACAACCCTATTTTTGCAACTTTGAAAATTTTAGTGGGTAAGAGTTATGCCCCTTGATTAAGCGATTTCATCAAATATTGGGAAAACCGTCGCTTTTTTGGAATTTTTGGACCAACTTATGTCGTTCGAAATGATCTCAGCTACATTTTGATATGCCACAACCCTACTTTTGGTGACTTAGATGACTTGGAATTCTTGCGCGTTGAGGGTTACGGGGCTTTAATAAGTGCGATTACGCCCAAATTAGCGAAAACCGGCACTTTTTTGGTCTTCGGAAATGGATAAAAGTTCTTCGTGATGGTCCCAGGAGCAATTAGATGGGTCACAACCCTATTTTTGCAACTTTGAAAATTTTAGTGGGTAAGAGTTATGCCCCTTGATTAAGCGATTTCATCAAATATTGGGAAAACCGTCGCTTTTTTGGAATTTTTGGACCAACTTATGTCGTTCGAAATGATCTCAGCTACATTTTGATATGCCACAACCCTACTTTTGGTGACTTAGATGACTTGGAATTCTTGCGCGTTGAGGGTTACGGGGCTTTAATAAGTGCGATTACGCCCAAATTAGCGAAAACCGGCACTTTTTTGGTCTTCGGAAATGGATAAAAGTTCTTCGTGATGGTCCCAGGAGCAATTAGATGGGTCACAACCCTATTTTTGCAACTTTGAAAATTTTAGTGGGTAAGAGTTATGCCCCTTGATTAAGCGATTTCATCAAATATTGGGAAAACCGTCGCTTTTTTGGAATTTTTGGACCAACTTATGTCGTTCGAAATGATCTCAGCTACATTTTGATATGCCACAACCCTACTTTTGGTGACTTAGATGACTTGGAATTCTTGCGCGTTGAGGGTTACGGGGCTTTAATAAGTGCGATTACGCCCAAATTAGCGAAAACCGGCACTTTTTTGGTCTTCGGAAATGGATAAAAGTTCTTCGTGATGGTCCCAGGAGCAATTAGATGGGTCACAACCCTATTTTTGCAACTTTGAAAATTTTAGTGGGTAAGAGTTATGCCCCTTGATTAAGCGATTTCATCAAATATTGGGAAAACCGTCGCTTTTTTGGAATTTTTGGACCAACTTATGTCGTTCGAAATGATCTCAGCTACATTTTGATATGCCACAACCCTACTTTTGGTGACTTAGATGACTTGGAATTCTTGCGCGTTGAGGGTTACGGGGCTTTAATAAGTGCGATTACGCCCAAATTAGCGAAAACCGGCACTTTTTTGGTCTTCGGAAATGGATAAAAGTTCTTCGTGATGGTCCCAGGAGCAATTAGATGGGTCACAACCCTATTTTTGCAACTTTGAAAATTTTAGTGGGTAAGAGTTATGCCCCTTGATTAAGCGATTTCATCAAATATTGGGAAAACCGTCGCTTTTTTGGAATTTTTGGACCAACTTATGTCGTTCGAAATGATCTCAGCTACATTTTGATATGCCACAACCCTACTTTTGGTGACTTAGATGACTTGGAATTCTTGCGCGTTGAGGGTTACGGGGCTTTAATAAGTGCGATTACGCCCAAATTAGCGAAAACCGGCACTTTTTTGGTCTTCGGAAATGAATAAAAGTTCTTCGTGATGGTCCCAGGAGCAATTAGATGGGTCACAACCCTATTTTTGCAACTTTGAAAATTTTGAGTGGGTAAGAGTTATGCCCCTTGATTAAGCGATTTCATCAAATATTGGGAAAACCGTCGCTTTTTTGGAATTTTTGGACCAACTTATGTCGTTCGAAATGATCTCAGCTACATTTTGATATGCCACAACCCTACTTTTGGTGACTTAGATGACTTGGAATTCTTGCGCGTTGAGGGTTACGGGGCTTTAATAAGTGCGATTACGCCCAAATTAGCGAAAACCGGCACTTTTTTGGTCTTCGGAAATGGATAAAAGTTCTTCGTGATGGTCCCAGGAGCAATTAGATGGGTCACAACCCTATTTTTGCAACTTTGAAAATTTTAGTGGGTAAGAGTTATGCCCCTTGATTAAGCGATTTCATCAAATATTGGGAAAACCGTCGCTTTTTTGGAATTTTTGGACCAACTTATGTCGTTCGAAATGATCTCAGCTACATTTTGATATGCCACAACCCTACTTTTGGTGACTTAGATGACTTGGAATTCTTGCGCGTTGAGGGTTACGGGGCTTTAATAAGTGCGATTACGTCCAAATTAGCGAAAACCGGCACTTTTTTGGTCTTCGGAAATGGATAAAAGTTCTTCGTGATGGTCCCAGGAGCAATTAGATGGGTCACAACCCTATTTTTGCAACTTTGAAAATTTTAGTGGGTAAGAGTTATGCCCCTTGATTAAGCGATTTCATCAAATATTGGGAAAACCGTCGCTTTTTTGGAATTTTTGGACCAACTTATGTCGTTCGAAATGATCTCAGCTACATTTTGATATGCCACAACCCTACTTTTGGTGACTTAGATGACTTGGAATTCTTGCGCGTTGAGGGTTACGGGGCTTTAATAAGTGCGATTACGCCCAAATTAGCGAAAACCGGCACTTTTTTGGTCTTCGGAAATGGATAAAAGTTCTTCGTGATGGTCCCAGGAGCAATTAGATGGGTCACAACCCTATTTTTGCAACTTTGAAAATTTTAGTGGGTAAGAGTTATGGCCCTTGATTAAGCGATTTCATCAAATATTGGGAAAACCGTCGCTTTTTTGGAATTTTTGGACCAACTTATGTCGTTCGAAATGATCTCAGCTACATTTTGATATGCCACAACCCTACTTTTGGTGACTTAGATGACTTGGAATTCTTGCGCGTTGAGGGTTACGGGGCTTTAATAAGTGCGATTACGCCCAAATTAGCGAAAACCGGCACTTTTTTGGTCTTCGGAAATGGATAAAAGTTCTTCGTGATGGTCCCAGGAGCAATTAGATGGGTCACAACCCTATTTTTGCAACTTTGAAAATTTTAGTGGGTAAGAGTTATGCCCCTTGATTAAGCGATTTCATCAAATATTGGGAAAACCGTCGCTTTTTTGGAATTTTTGGACCAACTTATGTCGTTCGAAATGATCTCAGCTACATTTTGATATGCCACAACCCTACTTTTGGTGACTTAGATGACTTGGAATTCTTGCGCGTTGAGGGTTACGGGGCTTTAATAAGTGCGATTACGCCCAAATTAGCGAAAACCGGCACTTTTTTGGTCTTCGGAAATGGATAAAAGTTCTTCGTGATGGTCCCAGGAGCAATTAGATGGGTCACAACCCTATTTTTGCAACTTTGAAAATTTTAGTGGGTAAGAGTTATGCCCCTTGATTAAGCGATTTCATCAAATATTGGGAAAACCGTCGCTTTTTTGGAATTTTTGGACCAACTTATGTCGTTCGAAATGATCTCAGCTACATTTTGATATGCCACAACCCTACTTTTGGTGACTTAGATGATTTGGAATTCTTGCGCGTTGAGGGTTACGGGGCTTTAATAAGTGCGATTACGCCCAAATTAGCGAAAACCGGCACTTTTTTGGTCTTCGGAAATGGATAAAAGTTCTTCGTGATGGTCCCAGGAGCAATTAGATGGGTCACAACCCTATTTTTGCAACTTTGAAAATTTTAGTGGGTAAGAGTTATGCCCCTTGATTAAGCGATTTCATCAAATATTGGGAAAACCGTCGCTTTTTTGGAATTTTTGGACCAACTTATGTCGTTCGAAATGATCTCAGCTACATTTTGATATGCCACAACCCTACTTTTGGTGACTTAGATGACTTGGAATTCTTGCGCGTTGAGGGTTACGGGGCTTTAATAAGTGCGATTACGCCCAAATTAGCGAAAACCGGCACTTTTTTGGTCTTCGGAAATGGATAAAAGTTCTTCGTGATGGTCCCAGGAGCAATTAGATGGGTCACAACCCTATTTTTGCAACTTTGAAAATTTTAGTGGGTAAGAGTTATGGCCCTTGATTAAGCGATTTCATCAAATATTAGGAAAACTGTCGCTTTTTTGGAATTTTTGGACCAACTTATGTCGTTCGAAATGATCTCAGCTACATTTTGATATGCCACAACCCTACTTTTGGTGACTTAGATGACTTGGAATTCTTGCGCGTTGAGGGTTACGGGGCTTTAATAAGTGCGATTACGCCCAAATTAGCGAAAAACCGGCACTTTTTTGGTCTTCGGAAATGGATAAAAGTTCTTCGTGATGGTCCCAGGAGCAATTAGATGGGTCACAACCCTATTTTTGCAACTTTGAAAATTTTAGTGGGTAAGAGTTATGCCCCTTGATTAAGCGATTTCATCAAATATTGGGAAAACCGTCGCTTTTTTGGAATTTTTGGACCAACTTATGTCGTTCGAAATGATCTCAGCTACATTTTGATATGCCACAACCCTACTTTTGGTGACTTAGATGACTTGGAATTCTTGCGCGTTGAGGGTTACGGGGCTTTAATAAGTGCGATTACGCCCAAATTAGCGAAAACCGGCACTTTTTTGGTCTTCGGAAATGGATAAAAGTTCTTCGTGATGGTCCCAGGAGCAATTAGATGGGTCACAACCCTATTTTTGCAACTTTGAAAATTTTAGTGGGTAAGAGTTATGCCCCTTGATTAAGCGATTTCATCAAATATTGGGAAAACCGTCGCTTTTTTGGAATTTTTGGACCAACTTATGTCGTTCGAAATGATCTCAGCTACATTTTGATATGCCACAACCCTACTTTTGGTGACTTAGATGACTTGGAATTCTTGCGCGTTGAGGGTTACGGGGCTTTAATAAGTGCGATTACGCCCAAATTAGTGAAAACCGGCACTTTTTTGGTCTTCGGAAATGGATAAAAGTTCTTCGTGATGGTCCCAGGAGCAATTAGATGGGTCACAACCCTATTTTTGCAACTTTGAAAATTTTAGTGGGTAAAAGTTATGCCCCTTGATTAAGCGATTTCATCAAATATTGGGAAAACCGTCGCTTTTTTGGAATTTTTGGACCAACTTATGTCGTTCGAAATGATCTCAGCTACATTTTGATATGCCACAACCCTACTTTTGGTGACTTAGATGACTTGGAATTCTTGCGCGTTGAGGGTTACGGGGCTTTAATAAGTGCAATTACGCCCAAATTAGCGAAAACCGGCACTTTTTTGGTCTTCGGAAATGGATTAAAAGTTCTTCGTGATGGTCCCAGGAGCAATTAGATGGGTCACAACCCTATTTTTGCAACTTTGAAAATTTTAGTGGGTAAGAGTTATGCCCCTTGATTGAGCGATTTCATCAAATATTGGGAAAACCGTCGCTTTTTTGGAATTTTTGGACCAACTTATGTCGTTCGAAATGATCTCAGCTACATTTTGATATGCCACAACCCTACTTTTGGTGACTTAGATGACTTGGAATTCTTGCGCGTTGAGGGTTACGGGGCTTTAATAAGTGCGATTACCCCCAAATTAGCGAAAACCGGCACTTTTTTGGTCTTCGGAAATGGATAAAAGTTCTTCGTGATGGTCCCAGGAGCAATTAGATGGGTCACAACCCTATTTTTGCAACTTTGAAAATTTTAGTGGGTAAGAGTTATGCCCCTTGATTAAGCGATTTCATCAAATATTGGGAAAACCGTCGCTTTTTTGGAATTTTTGGACCAACTTATGTCGTTCGAAATGATCTCAGCTACATTTTGATATGCCACAACCCTACTTTTGGTGACTTAGATGACTTGGAATTCTTGCGCGTTGAGGGTTACGGGGCTTTAATAAGTGCGATTACGCCCAAATTAGCGAAAACCGGCACTTTTTTGGTCTTCGGAAATGGATAAAAGTTCTTCGTGATGGTCCCAGGAGCAATTAGATGGGTCACAACCCTATTTTTGCAACTTTGAAAATTTTAGTGGGTAAGAGTTATGCCCCTTGATTAAGCGATTTCATCAAATATTGGGAAAACCGTCGCTTTTTTGGAATTTTTGGACCAACTTATGTCGTTCGAAATGATCTCAGCTACATTTTGATATGCCACAACCCTACTTTTGGTGACTTAGATGACTTGGAATTCTTGCGCGTTGAGGGTTACGGGGCTTTAATAAGTGCGATTACGCCCAAATTAGCGAAAACCGGCACTTTTTTTGTCTTCGGAAATGGATAAAAGTTCTACGTGATGGTCCCAGGAGCAATTAGATGGGTCACAACCCTATTTTTGCAACTTTGAAAATTTTAGTGGGTAAGAGTTATGCCCCTTGATTAAGCGATTTCATCAAATATTGGGAAAACCGTCGCTTTTTTGGAATTTTTGGACCAACTTATGTCGTTCGAAATGATCTCAGCTACATTTTGATCTGCCACAACCCTACTTTTGGTGACTTAGATGACTTGGAATTCTTGCGCGTTGAGGGTTACGGGGCTTTAATAAGTGCGATTACGCCCAAATTAGCAAAAACCGGCACTTTTTTGGTCTTCGGAAATGGATAAAAGTTCTTCGTGATGGTCCCAGGAGCAATTAGATGGGTCACAACCCTATTTTTGCAACTTTGAAAATTTTAGTGGGTAAGAGTTATGCCCCTTGATTAAGCGATTTCATCAAATATTGGGAAAACCGTCGCTTTTTTGGAATTTTTGGACCAACTTATGTCGTTCGAAATGATCTCAGCTACATTTTGATATGCCACAACCCTACTTTTGGTGACTTAGATGACTTGGAATTCTTGCGCGTTGAGGGTTACGGGGCTTTAATAAGTGCGATTACGCCCAAATTAGCGAAAACCGGCACTTTTTTGGTCTTCGGAAATGGATATAAAGTTCTTCGTGATGGTCCCAGGAGCAATTAGATGGGTCACAACCCTATTTTTGCAACTTTGAAAATTTTAGTGGGTAAGAGTTATGCCCCTTGATTAAGCGATTTCATCAAATATTGGGAAAACCGTCGCTTTTTTGGAATTTTTGGACCAACTTATGTCGTTCGAAATGATCTCAGCTACATTTTGATACAACCCTACTTTTGGTGACTTAGATGACTTGGAATTCTTGCGCGTTGAGGGTTACGGGGCTTTAATAAGTGCGATTACGCCCAAATTAGCGAAAACCGGCACTTTTTTGGTCTTCGGAAATGGATAAAAAGTTCTTCGTGATGGTCCCAGGAGCAATTAGATGGGTCACAACCCTATTTTTGCAACTTTGAAAATTTTAGTGGGTAAGAGTTATGGCCCTTGATTAAGCGATTTCATCAAATATTGGGGAAAACCGTCGCTTTTTTGGAATTTTTGGACCAACTTATGTCGTTCGAAATGATCTCAGCTACATTTTGATATGCCACAACCCTACTTTTGGTGACTTAGATGACTTGGAATTCTTGCGCGTTGAGGGTTACGGGGCTTTAATAAGTGCGATTACGCCCAAATTAGCGAAAACCGGCACTTTTTTGGTCTTCGGAAATGGATAAAAGTTCTTCGTGATGGTCCCAGGAGCAATTAGATGGGTCACAACCCTATTTTTGCAACTTTGAAAATTTTAGTGGGTAAGAGTTATGCCCCTTGATTAAGCGATTTCATCAAATATTGGGAAAACCGTCGCTTTTTTGGAATTTTTGGACCAACTTATGTCGTTCGAAATGATCTCAGCTACATTTTGATATGCCCACAAACCCTACTTTTGGTGACTTAGATGACTTGGAATTCTTGCGCGTTGAGGGTTACGGGGCTTTAATAAGTGCGATTACGCCCAAATTAGCGAAAACCGGCACTTTTTTGGTCTTCGGAAATGGATAAAAGTTCTTCGTGATGGTCCCAGGAGCAATTAGATGGGTCACAACCCTATTTTTGCAACTTTGAAAATTTTAGTGGGTAAGAGTTATGCCCCTTGATTAAGCGATTTCATCAAATATTGGGAAAACCGTCGCTTTTTTGGAATTTTTGGACCAACTTATGTTGTTCGAAATGATCTCAGCTACATTTTGATATGCCACAACCCTACTTTTGGTGACTTAGATGACTTGGAATTCTTGCGCGTTGAGGGTTACGGGGCTTTAATAAGTGCGATTACGCCCAAATTAGCGAAAACCTGGCACTTTTTTGGTCTTCGGAAATGGATAAAAGTTCTTCGTGATGGTCCCAGGAGCAATTAGATGGGTCACAACCCTATTTTTGCAACTTTGAAAATTTTAGTGGGTAAGAGTTATGCCCCTTGATTAAGCGATTTCATCAAATATTGGGAAAAACCGTCGCTTTTTTGGAATTTTTGGACCAACTTATGTCGTTCGAAATGATCTCAGCTACATTTTGATATGCCACAACCCCTACTTTTGGTGACTTAGATGACTTGGAATTCTTGCGCGTTGAGGGTTACGGGGCTTTAATAAGTGCGATTACGCCCAAATTAGCGAAAACCGGCACTTTTTTGGTCTTCGGAAATGGATAAAAGTTCTTCGTGATGGTCCCAGGAGCAATTAGATGGGTCACAACCCTATTTTTGCAACTTTGAAAATTTTAGTGGGTAAGAGTTATGCCCCTTGATTAAGCGATTTCATCAAATATTGGGAAAACCGTCGCTTTTTTGGAATTTTTGGACCAACTTATGTCGTTCGAAATGATCTCAGCTACATTTTGATATGCCACAACCCTACTTTTGGTGACTTAGATGACTTGGAATTCTTGCGCGTTGAGGGTTACGGGGCTTTAATAAGTGCGATTACGCCCAAATTAGCGAAAACCGGCACTTTTTTGGTCTTCGGAAATGGATAAAAGTTCTTCGTGATGGTCCCAGGAGCAATTAGATGGGTCACAACCCTATTTTTGCAACTTTGAAAATTTTAGTGGGTAAGAGTTATGCCCCTTGATTAAGCGATTTCATCAAATATTGGGAAAACCGTCGCTTTTTTGGAATTTTTGGACCAACTTATGTCGTTCGAAATGATCTCAGCTACATTTTGATATGCCACAACCCTACTTTTGGTGACTTAGATGACTTGGAATTCTTGCGCGTTGAGGGTTACGGGGCTTTAATAAGTGCGATTACGCCCAAATTAGCGAAAACCGGCACTTTTTTGGTCTTCGGAAATGGATAAAAGTTCTTCGTGATGGTCCCAGGAGCAATTAGATGGGTCACAACCCTATTTTTGCAACTTTGAAAATTTTAGTGGGTAAGAGTTATGCCCCTTGATTAAGCGATTTCATCAAATATTGGGAAAACCGTCGCTTTTTTGGAATTTTTGGACCAACTTATGTCGTTCGAAATGATCTCAGCTACATTTTGATATGCCACAACCCTACTTTTGGTGACTTAGATGACTTGGAATTCTTGCGCGTTGAGGGTTACGGGGCTTTAATAAGTGCGATTACGCCCAAATTAGCGAAAACCGGCACTTTTTTGGTCTTCGGAAATGGATAAAAGTTCTTCGTGATGGTCCCAGGAGCAATTAGATGGGTCACAACCCTATTTTTGCTACTTTGAAAATTTTAGTGGGTAAGAGTTATGCCCCTTGATTAAGCGATTTCATCAAATATTGGGAAAACCGTCGCTTTTTTGGAATTTTTGGACCAACTTATGTCGTTCGAAATGATCTCAGCTACATTTTGATATGCCACAACCCTACTTTTGGTGACTTAGATGACTTGGAATTCTTGCGCGTTGAGGGTTACGGGGCTTTAATAAGTGCGATTACGCCCAAATTAGCGAAAACCGGCACTTTTTTGGTCTTCGGAAATGGATAAAAGTTCTTCGTGATGGTCCCAGGAGCAATTAGATGGGTCACAACCCTATTTTTGCAACTTTGAAAATTTTAGTGGGTAAGAGTTATGCCCCTTGATTAAGCGATTTCATCAAATATTGGGAAAACCGTCGCTTTTTTGGAATTTTTGGACCAACTTATGTCGTTCGAAATGATCTCAGCTACATTTTGATATGCCACAACCCTACTTTTGGTGACTTAGATGACTTGGAATTCTTGCGCGTTGAGGGTTACGGGGCTTTAATAAGTGCGATTACGCCCAAATTAGCGAAAACCGGCACTTTTTTGGTCTTCGGAAATGGATAAAAGTTCTTCGTGATGGTCCCAGGAGCAATTAGATGGGTCACAACCCTATTTTTGCAACTTTGAAAATTTTAGTGGGTAAGAGTTATGCCCCTTGATTAAGCGATTTCATCAAATATTGGGAAAACCGTCGCTTTTTTGGAATTTGTGGACCAACTTATGTCGTTCGAAATGATCTCAGCTACATTTTGATATGCCACAACCCTACTTTTGGTGACTTAGATGACTTGGAATTCTTGCGCGTTGAGGGTTACGGGGCTTTAATAAGTGCGATTACGCCAAAATTAGCGAAAACCGGCACTTTTTTGGTCTTCGGAAATGGATAAAAGTTCTTCGTGATGGTCCCAGGAGCAATTAGATGGGTCACAACCCTATTTTTGCAACTTTGAAAATTTTAGTGGGTAAGAGTTATGCCCCTTGATTAAGCGATTTCATCAAATATTGGGAAAACCGTCGCTTTTTTTGAATTTTTGGACCAACTTATGTCGTTCGAAATGATCTCAGCTACATTTTGATATGCCACAACCCTACTTTTGGTGACTTAGATGACTTGGAATTCTTGCGCGTTGAGGGTTACGGGGCTTTAATAAGTGCGATTACGCCCAAATTAGCGAAAACCGGCACTTTTTTGGTCTTCGGAAATGGATAAAAGTTCTTCGTGATGGTCCCAGGAGCAATTAGATGGGTCACAACCCTATTTTTGCAACTTTGAAAATTTTAGTGGGTAAGAGTTATGCCCCTTGATTAAGCGATTTCATCAAATATTGGGAAAACCGTCGCTTTTTTGGAATTTTTGGACCAACTTATGTCGTTCGAAATGATCTCAGCTACATTTTGATATGCCACAACCCTACTTTTGGTGACTTAGATGACTTGGAATTCTTGCGCGTTGAGGGTTACGGGGCTTTAATAAGTGCGATTACGCCCAAATTAGCGAAAACCGGCACTTTTTTGGTCTTCGGAAATGGATAAAAGTTCTTCGTGATGGTCCCAGGAGCAATTAGATGGGTCACAACCCTATTTTTGCAACTTTGAAAATTTTAGTGGGTAAGAGTTATGCCCCTTGATTAAGCGATTTCATCAAATATTGGGAAAACCGTCGCTTTTTTGGAATTTTTGGACCAACTTATGTCGTTCGAAATGATCTCAGCTACATTTTGATATGCCACAACCCTACTTTTGGTGACTTAGATGACTTGGAATTCTTGCGCGTTGAGGGTTACGGGGCTTTAATAAGTGCGATTACGCCCAAATTAGCGAAAACCGGCACTTTTTTGGTCTTCGGAAATGGATAAAAGTTCTTCGTGATGGTCCCAGGAGCAATTAGATGGGTCACAACCCTATTTTTGCAACTTTGAAAACTTTAGTGGGTAAGAGTTATGCCCCTTGATTAAGCGATTTCATCAAATATTGGGAAAACCGTCGCTTTTTTGGAATTTTTGGACCAACTTATGTCGTTCGAAATGATCTCAGCTACATTTTGATATGCCACAACCCTACTTTTGGTGACTTAGATGACTTGGAATTCTTGCGCGTTGAGGGTTACGGGGCTTTAATAAGTGCGATTACGCCCAAATTAGCGAAAACCGGCACTTTTTTGGTCTTCGGAAATGGATAAAAGTTCTTCGTGATGGTCCCAGGAGCAATTAGATGGGTCACAACCCTATTTTTGCAACTTTGAAAATTTTAGTGGGTAAGAGTTATGCCCCTTGATTAAGCGATTTCATCAAATATTGGGAAAACCGTCGCTTTTTTGGAATTTTTGGACCAACTTATGTCGTTCGAAATGATCTCAGCTACATTTTGATATGCCACAACCCTACTTTTGGTGACTTAGATGACTTGGAATTCTTGCGCGTTGAGGGTTACGGGGCTTTAATAAGTGCGATTACGCCCAAATTAGCGAAAACCGGCACTTTTTTGGTCTTCGGAAATGGATAAAAGTTCTTCGTGATGGTCCCAGGAGCAATTAGATGGGTCACAACCCTATTTTTGCAACTTTGAAAATTCTAGTGGGTAAGAGTTATGCCCCTTGATTAAGCGATTTCATCAAATATTGGGAAAACCGTCGCTTTTTTGGAATTTGTGGACCAACTTATGTCGTTCGAAATGATCTCAGCTACATTTTGATATGCCACAACCCTACTTTTGGTGACTTAGATGACTTGGAATTCTAGCGCGTTGAGGGTTACGGGGCTTTAATAAGTGCGATTACGCCCAAATTAGCGAAAACCGGCACTTTTTTGGTCTTCGGAAATGGATAAAAGTTCTTCGTGATGGTCCCAGGAGCAATTAGATGGGTCACAACCCTATTTTTGCAACTTTGAAAATTTTAGTGGGTAAGAGTTATGCCCCTTGATTAAGCGATTTCATCAAATATTGGGAAAACCGTCGCTTTTTTGGAATTTTTGGACCAACTTATGTCGTTCGAAATGATCTCAGCTACATTTTGATATGCCACAACCCTACTTTTGGTGACTTAGATGACTTGGAATTCTTGCGCGTTGAGGGTTACGGGGCTTTAATAAGTGCGATTACGCCCAAATTAGCGAAAACCGGCACTTTTTTGGTCTTCGGAAATGGATAAAAGTTCTTCGTGATGGTCCCAGGAGCAATTAGATGGGTCACAACCCTATTTTTGCAACTTTGAAAATTTTGAGTGGGTAAGAGTTATGCCCCTTGATTAAGCGATTTCATCAAATATTGGGAAAACCGTCGCTTTTTTGGAATTTTTGGACCAACTTATGTCGTTCGAAATGATCTCAGCTACATTTTGATATGCCACAACCCTACTTTTGGTGACTTAGATGACTTGGAATTCTTGCGCGTTGAGGGTTACGGGGCTTTAATAAGTGCGATTACGCCCAAATTAGCGAAAACCGGCACTTTTTTGGTCTTCGGAAATGGATAAAAGTTCTTCGTGATGGTCCCAGGAGCAATTAGATGGGTCACAACCCTATTTTTGCAACTTTGAAAATTTTGAGTGGGTAAGAGTTATGCCCCTTGATTAAGCGATTTCATCAAATATTGGGAAAACCGTCGCTTTTTTGGAATTTTTGGACCAACTTATGTCGTTCGAAATGATCTCAGCTACATTTTGATATGCCACAACCCTACTTTTGGTGACTTAGATGACTTGGAATTCTTGCGCGTTGAGGGTTACGGGGCTTTAATAAGTGCGATTACGCCCAAATTAGCGAAAACCGGCACTTTTTTGGTCTTCGGAAATGGATAAAAGTTCTTCGTGATGGTCCCAGGAGCAATTAGATGGGTCACAACCCTATTTTTGCAACTTTGAAAATTTTAGTGGGTAAGAGTTATGCCCCTTGATTAAGCGATTTCATCAAATATTGGGAAAACCGTCGCTTTTTTGGAATTTTTGGACCAACTTATGTCGTTCGAAATGATCTCAGCTACATTTTGATATGCCACAACCCTACTTTTGGTGACTTAGATGACTTGGAATTCTTGCGCGTTGAGGGTTACGGGGCTTTAATAAGTGCGATTACGCCCAAATTAGCGAAAACCGGCACTTTTTTGGTCTTCGGAAATGGATAAAAGTTCTTCGTGATGGTCCCAGGAGCAATTAGATGGGTCACAACCCTATTTTTGCAACTTTGAAAATTTTAGTGGGTAAGAGTTATGCCCCTTGATTAAGCGATTTCATCAAATATTGGGAAAACCGTCGCTTTTTTGGAATTTTTGGACCAACTTATGTCGTTCGAAATGATCTCAGCTACATTTTGATATGCCACAACCCTACTTTTGGTGACTTAGATGACTTGGAATTCTTGCGCGTTGAGGGTTACGGGGCTTTAATAAGTGCGATTACGCCCAAATTAGCGAAAACCGGCACTTTTTTGGTCTTCGGAAATGGATAAAAGTTCTTCGTGATGGTCCCAGGAGCAATTAGATGGGTCACAACCCTATTTTTGCAACTTTGAAAATTTTAGTGGGTAAGAGTTATGCCCCTTGATTAAGCGATTTCATCAAATATTGGGAAAACCGTCGCTTTTTTGGAATTTTTGGACCAACTTATGTCGTTCGAAATGATCTCAGCTACATTTTGATATGCCACAACCCTACTTTTGGTGACTTAGATGACTTGGAATTCTTGCGCGTTGAGGGTTACGGGGCTTTAATAAGTGCGATTACGCCCAAATTAGCGAAAACCGGCACTTTTTTGGTCTTCGGAAATGGATAAAAGTTCTTCGTGATGGTCCCAGGAGCAATTAGATGGGTCACAACCCTATTTTTGCAACTTTGAAAATTCTAGTGGGTAAGAGTTATGCCCCTTGATTAAGCGATTTCATCAAATATTGGGAAAACCGTCGCTTTTTTGGAATTTGTGGACCAACTTATGTCGTTCGAAATGATCTCAGCTACATTTTGATATGCCACAACCCTACTTTTGGTGACTTAGATGACTTGGAATTCTTGCGCGTTGAGGGTTACGGGGCTTTAATAAGTGCGATTACGCCCAAATTAGCGAAAACCGGCACTTTTTTGGTCTTCGGAAATGGATAAAAGTTCTTCGTGATGGTCCCAGGAGCAATTAGATGGGTCACAACCCTATTTTTGCAACTTTGAAAATTTTAGTGGGTAAGAGTTATGCCCCTTGATTAAGCGATTTCATCAAATATTGGGAAAACCGTCGCTTTTTTGGAATTTTTGGACCAACTTATGTCGTTCGAAATGATCTCAGCTACATTTTGATATGCCACAACCCTACTTTTGGTGACTTAGATGACTTGGAATTCTTGCGCGTTGAGGGTTACGGGGCTTTAATAAGTGCGATTACGCCCAAATTAGCGAAAACCGGCACTTTTTTGGTCTTCGGAAATGGATAAAAGTTCTTCGTGATGGTCCCAGGAGCAATTAGATGGGTCACAACCCTATTTTTGCAACTTTGAAAATTTTAGTGGGTAAGAGTTATGCCCCTTGATTAAGCGATTTCATCAAATATTGGGAAAACCGTCGCTTTTTTGGAATTTTTGGACCAACTTATGTCGTTCGAAATGATCTCAGCTACATTTTGATATGCCACAACCCTACTTTTGGTGACTTAGATGACTTGGAATTCTTGCGCGTTGAGGGTTACGGGGCTTTAATAAGTGCGATTACGCCCAAATTAGCGAAAACCGGCACTTTTTTGGTCTTCGGAAATGGATAAAAGTTCTTCGTGATGGTCCCAGGAGCAATTAGATGGGTCACAACCCTATTTTTGCAACTTTGAAAATTTTGAGTGGGTAAGAGTTATGCCCCTTGATTAAGCGATTTCATCAAATATTGGGAAAACCGTCGCTTTTTTGGAATTTTTGGACCAACTTATGTCGTTCGAAATGATCTCAGCTACATTTTGATATGCCACAACCCTACTTTTGGTGACTTAGATGACTTGGAATTCTTGCGCGTTGAGGGTTACGGGGCTTTAATAAGTGCGATTACGCCCAAATTAGCGAAAACCGGCACTTTTTTGGTCTTCGGAAATGGATAAAAGTTCTTCGTGATGGTCCCAGGAGCAATTAGATGGGTCACAACCCTATTTTTGCAACTTTGAAAATTTTAGTGGGTAAGAGTTATGCCCCTTGATTAAGCGATTTCATCAAATATTGGGAAAACCGTCGCTTTTTTGGAATTTTTGGACCAACTTATGTCGTTCGAAATGATCTCAGCTACATTTTGATATGCCACAACCCTACTTTTGGTGACTTAGATGACTTGGAATTCTTGCGCGTTGAGGGTTACGGGGCTTTAATAAGTGCGATTACGCCCAAATTAGCGAAAACCGGCACTTTTTTGGTCTTCGGAAATGGATAAAAGTTCTTCGTGATGGTCCCAGGAGCAATTAGATGGGTCACAACCCTATTTTTGCAACTTTGAAAATTTTGAGTGGGTAAGAGTTATGCCCCTTGATTAAGCGATTTCATCAAATATTGGGAAAACCGTCGCTTTTTTGGAATTTTTGGACCAACTTATGTCGTTCGAAATGATCTCAGCTACATTTTGATATGCCACAACCCTACTTTTGGTGACTTAGATGACTTGGAATTCTTGCGCGTTGAGGGTTACGGGGCTGTAATAAGTGCGATTACGCCCAAATTAGCGAAAACCGGCACTTTTTTGGTCTTCGGAAATGGATAAAAGTTCTTCGTGATGGTCCCAGGAGCAATTAGATGGGTCACAACCCTATTTTTGCAACTTTGAAAATTTTAGTGGGTAAGAGTTATGCCCCTTGATTAAGCGATTTCATCAAATATTGGGAAAACCGTCGCTTTTTTGGAATTTTTGGACCAACTTATGTCGTTCGAAATGATCTCAGCTACATTTTGATATGCCACAACCCTACTTTTGGTGACTTAGATGACTTGGAATTCTTGCGCGTTGAGGGTTACGGGGCTTTAATAAGTGCGATTACGCCCAAATTAGCGAAAACCGGCACTTTTTTGGTCTTCGGAAATGGATAAAAGTTCTTCGTGATGGTCCCAGGAGCAATTAGATGGGTCACAACCCTATTTTTGCAACTTTGAAAATTTTGAGTGGGTAAGAGTTATGCCCCTTGATTAAGCGATTTCATCAAATATTGGGAAAACCGTCGCTTTTTTGGAATTTTTGGACCAACTTATGTCGTTCGAAATGATCTCAGCTACATTTTGATATGCCACAACCCTACTTTTGGTGACTTAGATGACTTGGAATTCTTGCGCGTTGAGGGTTACGGGGCTTTAATAAGTGCGATTACGCCCAAATTAGCGAAAACCGGCACTTTTTTGGTCTTCGGAAATGGATAAAAGTTCTTCGTGATGGTACCAGGAGCAATTAGATGGGTCACAACCCTATTTTTGCAACTTTGAAAATTTTGAGTGGGTAAGAGTTATGCCCCTTGATTAAGCGATTTCATCAAATATTGGGAAAACCGTCGCTTTTTTGGAATTTTTGGACCAACTTATGTCGTTCGAAATGATCTCAGCTACATTTTGATATGCCACAACCCTACTTTTGGTGACTTAGATGTCTTGGAATTCTTGCGCGTTGAGGGTTACGGGGCTTTAATAAGTGCGATTACGCCCAAATTAGCGAAAACCGGCACTTTTTTGGTCTTCGGAAATGGATAAAAGTTCTTCGTGATGGTCCCAGGAGCAATTAGATGGGTCACAACCCTATTTTTGCAACTTTGAAAATTTTAGTGGGTAAGAGTTATGCCCCTTGATTAAGCGATTTCATCAAATATTGGGAAAACCGTCGCTTTTTTGGAATTTTTGGACCAACTTATGTCGTTCGAAATGATCTCAGCTACATTTTAATATGCCACAACCCTACTTTTGGTGACTTAGATGACTTGGAATTCTTGCGCGTTGAGGGTTACGGGGCTTTAATAAGTGCGATTACGCCCAAATTAGCGAAAACCGGCACTTTTTTGGTCTTCGGAAATGGATAAAAGTTCTTCGTGATGGTCCCAGGAGCAATTAGATGGGTCACAACCCTATTTTTGCAACTTTGAAAATTTTGAGTGGGTAAGAGTTATGCCCCTTGATTAAGCGATTTCATCAAATATTGGGAAAACCGTCGCTTTTTTGGAATTTTTGGACCAACTTATGTCGTTCGAAATGATCTCAGCTACATTTTGATATGCCACAACCCTACTTTTGGTGACTTAGATGACTTGGAATTCTTGCGCGTTGAGGGTTACGGGGCTTTAATAAGTGCGATTACGCCCAAATTAGCGAAAACCGGCACTTTTTTGGTCTTCGGAAATGGATAAAAGTTCTTCGTGATGGTCCCAGGAGCAATTAGATGGGTCACAACCCTATTTTTGCAACTTTGAAAATTTTAGTGGGTAAGAGTTATGCCCCTTGATTAAGCGATTTCATCAAATATTGGGAAAACCGTCGCTTTTTTGGAATTTTTGGACCAACTTATGTCGTTCGAAATGATCTCAGCTACATTTTGATATGCCACAACCCTACTTTTGGTGACTTAGATGACTTGGAATTCTTGCGCGTTGAGGGTTACGGGGCTTTAATAAGTGCGATTACGCCCAAATTAGCGAAAACCGGCACTTTTTTGGTCTTCGGAAATGGATAAAAGTTCTTCGTGATGGTCCCAGGAGCAATTAGATGGGTCACAACCCTATTTTTGCAACTTTGAAAATTTTAGTGGGTAAGAGTTATGCCCCTTGATTAAGCGATTTCATCAAATATTGGGAAAACCGTCGCTTTTTTGGAATTTTTGGACCAACTTATGTCGTTCGAAATGATCTCAGCTACATTTTGATATGCCACAACCCTACTTTTGGTGACTTAGATGACTTGGAATTCTTGCGCGTTGAGGGTTACGGGGCTTTAATAAGTGCGATTACGCCCAAATTAGCGAAAACCGGCACTTTTTTGGTCTTCGGAAATGGATAAAAGTTCTTCGTGATGGTCCCAGGAGCAATTAGATGGGTCACAACCCTATTTTTGCAACTTTGAAAATTCTAGTGGGTAAGAGTTATGCCCCTTGATTAAGCGATTTCATCAAATATTGGGAAAACCGTCGCTTTTTTGGAATTTGTGGACCAACTTATGTCGTTCGAAATGATCTCAGCTACATTTTGATATGCCACAACCCTACTTTTGGTGACTTAGATGACTTGGAATTCTTGCGCGTTGAGGGTTACGGGGCTTTAATAAGTGCGATTACGCCCAAATTAGCGAAAACCGGCACTTTTTTGGTCTTCGGAAATGGATAAAAGTTCTTCGTGATGGTCCCAGGAGCAATTAGATGGGTCACAACCCTATTTTTGCAACTTTGAAAATTTTAGTGGGTAAGAGTTATGCCCCTTGATTAAGCGATTTCATCAAATATTGGGAAAACCGTCGCTTTTTTGGAATTTTTGGACCAACTTATGTCGTTCGAAATGATCTCAGCTACATTTTGATATGCCACAACCCTACTTTTGGTGACTTAGATGACTTGGAATTCTTGCGCGTTGAGGGTTACGGGGCTTTAATAAGTGCGATTACGCCCAAATTAGCGAAAACCGGCATTTTTTTGGTCTTCGGAAATGGATAAAAGTTCTTCGTGATGGTCCCAGGAGCAATTAGATGGGTCACAACCCTATTTTTGCAACTTTGAAAATTTTGAGTGGGTAAGAGTTATGCCCCTTGATTAAGCGATTTCATCAAATATTGGGAAAACCGTCGCTTTTTTGGAATTTTTGGACCAACTTATGTCGTTCGAAATGATCTCAGCTACATTTTGATATGCCACAACCCTACTTTTGGTGACTTAGATGACTTGGAATTCTTGCGCGTTGAGGGTTACGGGGCTTTAATAAGTGCGATTACGCCCAAATTAGCGAAAACCGGCACTTTTTTGGTCTTCGGAAATGGATAAAAGTTCTTCGTGATGGTCCCAGGAGCAATTAGATGGGTCACAACCCTATTTTTGCAACTTTGAAAATTTTGAGTGGGGAAGAGTTATGCCCCTTGATTAAGCGATTTCATCAAATATTGGGAAAACCGTCGCTTTTTTGGAATTTTTGGACCAACTTATGTCGTTCGAAATGATCTCAGCTACATTTTGATATGCCACAACCCTACTTTTGGTGACTTAGATGACTTGGAATTCTTGCGCGTTGAGGGTTACGGGGCTTTAATAAGTGCGATTACGCCCAAATTAGCGAAAACCGGCACTTTTTTGGTCATCGGAAATGGATAAAAGTTCTTCGTGATGGTCCCAGGAGCAATTAGATGGGTCACAACCCTATTTTTGCAACTTTGAAAATTTTAGTGGGTAAGAGTTATGCCCCTTGATTAAGCGATTTCATCAAATATTGGGAAAACCGTCGCTTTTTTGGAATTTTTGGACCAACTTATGTCGTTCGAAATGATCTCAGCTACATTTTGATATGCCACAACCCTACTTTTGGTGACTTAGATGACTTGGAATTCTTGCGCGTTGAGGGTTACGGGGCTTTAATAAGTGCGATTACGCCCAAATTAGCGAAAACCGGCACTTTTTTGGTCTTCGGAAATGGATAAAAGTTCTTCGTGATGGTCCCAGGAGCAATTAGATGGGTCACAACCCTATTTTTGCAACTTTGAAAATTTTGAGTGGGTAAGAGTTATGCCCCTTGATTAAGCGATTTCATCAAATATTGGGAAAACCGTCGCTTTTTTGGAATTTTTGGACCAACTTATGTCGTTCGAAATGATCTCAGCTACATTTTGATATGCCACAACCCTACTTTTGGTGACTTAGATGACTTGGAATTCTTGCGCGTTGAGGGTTACGGGGCTGTAATAAGTGCGATTACGCCCAAATTAGCGAAAACCGGCACTTTTTTGGTCTTCGGAAATGGATAAAAGTTCTTCGTGATGGTCCCAGGAGCAATTAGATGGGTCACAACCCTATTTTTGCAACTTTGAAAATTTTAGTGGGTAAGAGTTATGCCCCTTGATTAAGCGATTTCATCAAATATTGGGAAAACCGTCGCTTTTTTGGAATTTTTGGACCAACTTATGTCGTTCGAAATGATCTCAGCTACATTTTGATATGCCACAACCCTACTTTTGGTGACTTAGATGACTTGGAATTCTTGCGCGTTGAGGGTTACGGGGCTTTAATAAGTGCGATTACGCCCAAATTAGCGAAAACCGGCACTTTTTTGGTCTTCGGAAATGGATAAAAGTTCTTCGTGATGGTCCCAGGAGCAATTAGATGGGTCACAACCCTATTTTTGCAACTTTGAAAATTTTGAGTGGGTAAGAGTTATGCCCCTTGATTAAGCGATTTCATCAAATATTGGGAAAACCGTCGCTTTTTTGGAATTTTTGGACCAACTTATGTCGTTCGAAATGATCTCAGCTACATTTTGATATGCCACAACCCTACTTTTGGTGACTTAGATGACTTGGAATTCTTGCGCGTTGAGGGTTACGGGGCTTTAATAAGTGCGATTACGCCCAAATTAGCGAAAACCGGCACTTTTTTGGTCTTCGGAAATGGATAAAAGTTCTTCGTGATGGTCCCAGGAGCAATTAGATGGGTCACAACCCTATTTTTGCAACTTTGAAAATTTTGAGTGGGTAAAAGTTATGCCCCTTGATTAAGCGATTTCATCAAATATTGGGAAAACCGTCGCTTTTTTGGAATTTTTGGACCAACTTATGTCGTTCGAAATGATCTCAGCTACATTTTGATATGCCACAACCCTACTTTTGGTGACTTAGATGACTTTGAATTCTTGCGCGTTGAGGGTTACGGGGCTTTAATAAGTGCGATTACGCCCAAATTAGCGAAAACCGGCACTTTTTTGGTCTTCGGAAATGGATAAAAGTTCTTCGTGATGGTCCCAGGAGCAATTAGATGGGTCACAACCCTATTTTTGCAACTTTGAAAATTTTAGTGGGTAAGAGTTATGCCCCTTGATTAAGCGATTTCATCAAATATTGGGAAAACCGTCGCTTTTTTGGAATTTTTGGACCAACTTATGTCGTTCGAAATGATCTCAGCTACATTTTGATATGCCACAACCCTACTTTTGGTGACTTAGATGACTTGGAATTCTTGCGCGTTGAGGGTTACGGGGCTTTAATAAGTGCGATTACGCCCAAATTAGCGAAAACCGGCACTTTTTTGGTCTTCGGAAATGGATAAAAGTTCTTCGTGATGGTCCCAGGAGCAATTAGATGGGTCACAACCCTATTTTTGCAACTTTGAAAATTTTGAGTGGGTAAGAGTTATGCCCCTTGATTAAGCGATTTCATCAAATATTGGGAAAACCGTCGCTTTTTTGGAATTTTTGGACCAACTTATGTCGTTCGAAATGATCTCAGCTACATTTTGATATGCCACAACCCTACTTTTGGTGACTTAGATGACTTGGAATTCTTGCGCGTTGAGGGTTACGGGGCTTTAATAAGTGCGATTACGCCCAAATTAGCGAAAACCGGCACTTTTTTGGTCTTCGGAAATGGATAAAAGTTCTTCGTGATGGTCCCAGGAGCAATTAGATGGGTCACAACCCTATTTTTGCAACTTTGAAAATTTTAGTGGGTAAGAGTTATGCCCCTTGATTAAGCGATTTCATCAAATATTGGGAAAACCGTCGCTTTTTTGGAATTTTTGGACCAACTTATGTCGTTCGAAATGATCTCAGCTACATTTTGATATGCCACAACCCTACTTTTGGTGACTTAGATGACTTGGAATTCTTGCGCGTTGAGGGTTACGGGGCTTTAATAAGTGCGATTACGCCCAAATTAGCGAAAACCGGCACTTTTTTGGTCTTCGGAAATGGATAAAAGTTCTTCGTGATGGTCCCAGGAGCAATTAGATGGGTCACAACCCTATTTTTGCAACTTTGAAAATTTTAGTGGGTAAGAGTTATGCCCCTTAGATTAAGCGATTTCATCAAATATTGGGAAAACCGTCGCTTTTTTGGAATTTTTGGACCAACTTATGTCGTTCGAAATGATCTCAGCTACATTTTGATATGCCACAACCCTACTTTTGGTGACTTAGATGACTTGGAATTCTTGCGCGTTGAGGGTTACGGGGCTTTAATAAGTGCGATTACGCCCAAAATTAGCGAAAACCGGCACTTTTTTGGTCTTCGGAAATGGATAAAAGTTCTTCGTGATGGTCCCAGGAGCAATTAGATGGGTCACAACCCTATTTTTGCAACTTTGAAAATTTTAGTGGGTAAGAGTTATGCCCCTTGATTAAGCGATTTCATCAAATATTGGGAAAACCGTCGCTTTTTTTGGAATTTTTGGACCAACTTATGTCGTTCGAAATGATCTCAGCTACATTTTGATATGCCACAACCCTACTTTTGGTGACTTAGATGACTTGGAATTCTTGCGCGTTGAGAGTTACGGGGCTTTAATAAGTGCGATTACGCCCAAATTAGCGAAAACCGGCACTTTTTTGGTCTTCGGAAATGGATAAAAGTTCTTCGTGATGGTCCCAGGAGCAATTAGATGGGTCACAACCCTATTTTTGCAACTTTGAAAATTTTAGTGGGTAAGAGTTATGCCCCTTGATTAAGCGATTTCATCAAATATTGGGAAAACCGTCGCTTTTTTGGAATTTTTGGACCAACTTATGTCGTTCGAAATGATCTCAGCTACATTTTGATATGCCACAACCCTACTTTTGGTGACTTAGATGACTTGGAATTCTTGCGCGTTGAGGGTTACGGGGCTTTAATAAGTGCGATTACGCCCAAATTAGCGAAAACCGGCACTTTTTTGGTCTTCAGAAATGGATAAAAGTTCTTCGTGATGGTCCCAGGAGCAATTAGATGGGTCACAACCCTATTTTTGCAACTTTGAAAATTTTAGTGGGTAAGAGTTATGCCCCTTGATTAAGCGATTTCATCAAATATTGGGAAAACCGTTGCTTTTTTGGAATTTTTGGACCAACTTATGTCGTTCGAAATGATCTCAGCTACATTTTGATATGCCACAACCCTACTTTTGGTGACTTAGATGACTTGGAATTCTTGCGCGTTGAGGGTTACGGGGCTTTAATAAGTGCGATTACGCCCAAATTAGCGAAAACCGGCACTTTTTTGGTCTTCGGAAATGGATAAAAGTTCTTCGTGATGGTCCCAGGAGCAATTAGATGGGTCACAACCCTATTTTTGCAACTTTGAAAATTTTGAGTGGGTAAGAGTTATGCCCCTTGATTAAGCGATTTCATCAAATATTGGGAAAACCGTTGCTTTTTTGGAATTTTTGGACCAACTTATGTCGTTCGAAATGATCTCAGCTACATTTTGATATGCCACAACCCTACTTTTGGTGACTTAGATGACTTGGAATTCTTGCGCGTTGAGGGTTACGGGGCTTTAATAAGTGCGATTACGCCCAAATTAGCGAAAACCGGCACTTTTTTGGTCTTCGGAAATGGATAAAAGTTCTTCGTGATGGTCCCAGGAGCAATTAGATGGGTCACAACCCTATTTTTGCAACTTTGAAAATTTTGAGTGGGTAAGAGTTATGCCCCTTGATTAAGCGATTTCATCAAATATTGGGAAAAACCGTCGCTTTTTTGGAATTTTTGGACCAACTTATGTCGTTCGAAATGATCTCAGCTACATTTTGATATGCCACAACCCTACTTTTGGTGACTTAGATGACTTGGAATTCTTGCGCGTTGAGGGTTACGGGGCTTTAATAAGTGCGATTACGCCCAAATTAGCGAAAAACCGGCACTTTTTTGGTCTTCGGAAATGGATAAAAGTTCTTCGTGATGGTCCCAGGAGCAATTAGATGGGTCACAACCCTATTTTTGCAACTTTGAAAATTTTGAGTGGGTAAGAGTTATGCCCCTTGATTAAGCGATTTCATCAAATATTGGGAAAACCGTCGCTTTTTTGGAATTTTTGGACCAACTTATGTCGTTCGAAATGATCTCAGCTACATTTTGATATGCCACAACCCTACTTTTGGTGACTTAGATGACTTGGAATTCTTGCGCGTTGAGGGTTACGGGGCTTTAATAAGTGCGATTACGCCCAAATTAGCGAAAACCGGCACTTTTTTGGTCTTCGGAAATGGATAAAAGTTCTTCGTGATGGTCCCAGGAGCAATTAGATGGGTCACAACCCTATTTTTGCAACTTTGAAAATTTTAGTGGGTAAGAGTTATGCCCCTTGATTAAGCGATTTCATCAAATATTGGGAAAACCGTTGCTTTTTTGGAATTTTTGGACCAACTTATGTCGTTCGAAATGATCTCAGCTACATTTTGATATGCCACAACCCTACTTTTGGTGACTTAGATGACTTGGAATTCTTGCGCGTTGAGGGTTACGGGGCTTTAATAAGTGCGATTACGCCCAAATTAGCGAAAACCGGCACTTTTTTGGTCTTCGGAAATGGATAAAAGTTCTTCGTGATGGTCCCAGGAGCAATTAGATGGGTCACAACCCTATTTTTGCAACTTTGAAAATTTTGAGTGGGTAAGAGTTATGCCCCTTGATTAAGCGATTTCATCAAATATTGGGAAAACCGTCGCTTTTTTGGAATTTTTGGACCAACTTATGTCGTTCGAAATGATCTCAGCTACATTTTGATATGCCACAACCCTACTTTTGGTGACTTAGATGACTTGGAATTCTTGCGCGTTGAGGGTTACGGGGCTTTAATAAGTGCGATTACGCCCAAATTAGCGAAAACCGGCACTTTTTTGGTCTTCGGAAATGGATAAAAGTTCTTCGTGATGGTCCCAGGAGCAATTAGATGGGTCACAACCCTATTTTTGCAACTTTGAAAATTTTAGTGGGTAAGAGTTATGCCCCTTGATTAAGCGATTTCATCAAATATTGGGAAAACCGTCGCTTTTTTGGAATTTTTGGACCAACTTATGTCGTTCGAAATGATCTCAGCTACATTTTGATATGCCACAACCCTACTTTTGGTGACTTAGATGACTTGGAATTCTTGCGCGTTGAGGGTTACGGGGCTTTAATAAGTGCGATTACGCCCAAATTAGCGAAAACCGGCACTTTTTTGGTCTTCGGAAATGGATAAAAGTTCTTCGTGATGGTCCCAGGAGCAATTAGATGGGTCACAACCCTATTTTTGCAACTTTGAAAATTTTAGTGGGTAAGAGTTATGCCCCTTGATTAAGCGATTTCATCAAATATTGGGAAAACCGTCGCTTTTTTGGAATTTTTGGACCAACTTATGTCGTTCGAAATGATCTCAGCTACATTTTGATATGCCACAACCCTACTTTTGGTGACTTAGATGACTTGGAATTCTTGCGCGTTGAGGGTTACGGGGCTTTAATAAGTGCGATTACGCCCAAATTAGCGAAAACCGGCACTTTTTTGGTCTTCGGAAATGGATAAAAGTTCTTCGTGATGGTCCCAGGAGCAATTAGATGGGTCACAACCCTATTTTTGCAACTTTGAAAATTTTAGTGGGTAAGAGTTATGCCCCTTGATTAAGCGATTTCATCAAATATTGGGAAAACCGTCGCTTTTTTGGAATTTTTGGACCAACTTATGTCGTTCGAAATGATCTCAGCTACATTTTGATATGCCACAACCCTACTTTTGGTGACTTAGATGACTTGGAATTCTTGCGCGTTGAGGGTTACGGGGCTTTAATAAGTGCGATTACGCCCAAATTAGCGAAAACCGGCACTTTTTTGGTCTTCGGAAATGGAATAAAAGTTCTTCGTGATGGTCCCAGGAGCAATTAGATGGGTCACAACCCTATTTTTGCAACTTTGAAAATTTTAGTGGGTAAGAGTTATGCCCCTTGATTAAGCGATTTCATCAAATATTGGGAAAACCGTCGCTTTTTTGGAATTTTTGGACCAACTTATGTCGTTCGAAATGATCTCAGCTACATTTTGATATGCCACAACCCTACTTTTGGTGACTTAGATGACTTGGAATTCTTGCGCGTTGAGGGTTACGGGGCTTTAATAAGTGCGATTACGCCCAAAATTAGCGAAAACCGGCACTTTTTTGGTCTTCGGAAATGGATAAAAGTTCTTCGTGATGGTCCCAGGAGCAATTAGATGGGTCACAACCCTATTTTTGCAACTTTGAAAATTTGAGTGGGTAAGAGTTATGCCCCTTGATTAAGCGAGTTCATCAAATATTGGGAAAACCGTCGCTTTTTTGGAATTTTTGGACCAACTTATGTCGTTCGAAATGATCTCAGCTACATTTTGATATGCCACAACCCTACTTTTGGTGACTTAGATGACTTGGAATTCTTGCGCGTTGAGGGTTACGGGGCTTTAATAAGTGCGATTACGCCCAAATTAGCGAAAACCGGCACTTTTTTGGTCTTCGGAAATGGATAAAAGTTCTTCGTGATGGTCCCAGGAGCAATTAGATGGGTCACAACCCTATTTTTGCAACTTTGAAAATTTTAGTGGGTAAGAGTTATGCCCCTTGATTAAGCGATTTCATCAAATATTGGGAAAACCGTCGCTTTTTTGGAATTTTTGGACCAACTTATGTCGTTCGAAATGATCTCAGCTACATTTTGATATGCCACAACCCTACTTTTGGTGACTTAGATGACTTGGAATTCTTGCGCGTTGAGGGTTACGGGGCTTTAATAAGTGCGATTACGCCCAAATTAGCGAAAACCGGCACTTTTTTGGTCTTCGGAAATGGATAAAAGTTCTTCGTGATGGTCCCAGGAGCAATTAGATGGGTCACAACCCTATTTTTGCAACTTTGAAAATTTTAGTGGGTAAGAGTTATGCCCCTTGATTAAGCGATTTCATCAAATATTGGGAAAACCGTCGCTTTTGGAATTTTTGGACCAACTTATGTCGTTCGAAATGATCTCAGCTACATTTTGATATGCCACAACCCTACTTTTGGTGACTTAGATGACTTGGAATTCTTGCGCGTTGAGGGTTACGGGGCTTTAATAAGTGCGATTACGCCCAAATTAGCGAAAACCGGCACTTTTTTGGTCTTCGGAAATGGATAAAAGTTCTTCGTGATGGTCCCAGGAGCAATTAGATGGGTCACAACCCTATTTTTGCAACTTTGAAAATTTTAGTGAGTAAGAGTTACAAAAATGTATGCCCCTTGATTAAGCGATTTCATCAAATATTGGGAAAACCGTCGCTTTTTTGGAATTTTTGGACCAACTTATGTCGTTCGAAATGATCTCAGCTACATTTTGATATGCCACAACCCTACTTTTGGTGACTTAGATGACTTGGAATTCTTGCGCGTTGAGGGTTACGGGGCTTTAATAAGTGCGATTACGCCCAAATTAGCGAAAACCGGCACTTTTTTGGTCTTCGGAAATGGATAAAAGTTCTTCGTGATGGTCCCAGGAGCAATTAGATGGGTCACAACCCTATTTTTGCAACTTTGAAAATTTTAGTGGGTAAGAGTTATGCCCCTTGATTAAGCGATTTCATCAAATATTGGGAAAACCGTCGCTTTTTTGGAATTTTTGGACCAACTTATGTCGTTCGAAATGATCTCAGCTACATTTTGATATGCCACAACCCTACTTTTGGTGACTTAGATGACTTGGAATTCTTGCGCGTTGAGGGTTACGGGGCTTTAATAAGTGCGATTACGCCCAAATTAGCGAAAACCGGCACTTTTTTGGTCTTCGGAAATGGATAAAAGTTCTTCGTGATGGTCCCAGGAGCAATTAGATGGGTCACAACCCTATTTTTGCAACTTTGAAAATTTTAGTGGGTAAGAGTTATGCCCCTTGATTAAGCGATTTCATCAAATATTGGGAAAACCGTTGCTTTTTTGGAATTTTTGGACCAACTTATGTCGTTCAAAATGATCTCAGCTACATTTTGATATGCCACAACCCTACTTTTGGTGACTTAGATGACTTGGAATTCTTGCGCGTTGAGGGTTACGGGGCTTTAATAAGTGCGATTACGCCCAAATTAGCGAAAACCGGCACTTTTTTGGTCTTCGGAAATGGATAAAAGTTCTTCGTGATGGTCCCAGGAGCAATTAGATGGGTCACAACCCTATTTTTGCAACTTTGAAAATTTTAGTGGGTAAGAGTTATGCCCCTTGATTAAGCGATTTCATCAAATATTGGGAAAACCATCGCTTTTTTGGAATTTTTGGACCAACTTATGTCGTTCGAAATGATCTCAGCTACATTTTGATATGCCACAACCCTACTTTTGGTGACTTAGATGACTTGGAATTCTTGCGCGTTGAGGGTTACGGGGCTTTAATAAGTGCGATTACGCCCAAATTAGCGAAAACCGGCACTTTTTTGGTCTTCGGAAATGGATAAAAGTTCTTCGTGATGGTCCCAGGAGCAATTAGATGGGTCACAACCCTATTTTTGCAACTTTGAAAATTTTAGTGAGTAAGAGTTATGCCCCTTGATTAAGCGATTTCATCAAATATTGGGAAAACCGTCGCTTTTTTGGAATTTTTGGACCAACTTATGTCGTTCGAAATGATCTCAGCTACATTTTGATATGCCACAACCCTACTTTTGGTGACTTAGATGACTTGGAATTCTTGCGCGTTGAGGGTTACGGGGCTTTAATAAGTGCGATTACGCCCAAATTAGCGAAAACCGGCACTTTTTTGGTCTTCGGAAATGGATAAAAGTTCTTCGTGATGGTCCCAGGAGCAATTAGATGGGTCACAACCCTATTTTTGCAACTTTGAAAATTTTAGTGGGTAAGAGTTATGCCCCTTGATTAAGCGATTTCATCAAATATTGGGAAAACCGTCGCTTTTTTGGAATTTTTGGACCAACTTATGTCGTTCGAAATGATCTCAGCTACATTTTGATATGCCACAACCCTACTTTTGGTGACTTAGATGACTTGGAATTCTTGCGCGTTGAGGGTTACGGGGCTTTAATAAGTGCGATTACGCCCAAATTAGCGAAAACCGGCACTTTTTTGGTCTTCGGAAATGGATAAAAGTTCTTCGTGATGGTCCCAGGAGCAATTAGATGGGTCACAACCCTATTTTTGCAACTTTGAAAATTTTAGTGGGTAAGAGTTATGCCCCTTGATTAAGCGATTTCATCAAATATTGGGAAAACCGTTGCTTTTTTGGAATTTTTGGACCAACTTATGTCGTTCAAAATGATCTCAGCTACATTTTGATATGCCACAACCCTACTTTTGGTGACTTAGATGACTTGGAATTCTTGCGCGTTGAGGGTTACGGGGCTTTAATAAGTGCGATTACGCCCAAATTAGCGAAAACCGGCACTTTTTTGGTCTTCGGAAATGGATAAAAGTTCTTCGTGATGGTCCCAGGAGCAATTAGATGGGTCACAACCCTATTTTTGCAACTTTGAAAATTTTAGTGAGTAAGAGTTATGCCCCTTGATTAAGCGATTTCATCAAATATTGGGAAAACCGTCGCTTTTTTGGAATTTTTGGACCAACTTATGTCGTTCGAAATGATCTCAGCTACATTTTGATATGCCACAACCCTACTTTTGGTGACTTAGATGACTTGGAATTCTTGCGCGTTGAGGGTTACGGGGCTTTAATAAGTGCGATTACGCCCAAATTAGCGAAAACCGGCACTTTTTTGGTCTTCGGAAATGGATAAAAGTTCTTCGTGATGGTCCCAGGAGCAATTAGATGGGTCACAACCCTATTTTTGCAACTTTGAAAATTTTAGTGGGTAAGAGTTATGCCCCTTGATTAAGCGATTTCATCAAATATTGGGAAAACCGTCGCTTTTTTGGAATTTTTGGACCAACTTATGTCGTTCGAAATGATCTCAGCTACATTTTGATATGCCACAACCCTACTTTTGGTGACTTAGATGACTTGGAATTATTGCGCGTTGAGGGTTACGGGGCTTTAATAAGTGCGATTACGCCCAAATTAGCGAAAACCGGCACTTTTTTGGTCTTCGGAAATGGATAAAAGTTCTTCGTGATGGTCCCAGGAGCAATTAGATGGGTCACAACCCTATTTTTGCAACTTTGAAAATTTTAGTGGGTAAGAGTTATGCCCCTTGATTAAGCGATTTCATCAAATATTGGGAAAACCGTCGCTTTTTTGGAATTTTTGGACCAACTTATGTCGTTCGAAATGATCTCAGCTACATTTTGATATGCCACAACCCTACTTTTGGTGACTTAGATGACTTGGAATTCTTGCGCGTTGAGGGTTACGGGGCTTTAATAAGTGCGATTACGCCCAAATTAGCGAAAACCGGCACTTTTTTGGTCTTCGGAAATGGATAAAAGTTCTTCGTGATGGTCCCAGGAGCAATTAGATGGGTCACAACCCTATTTTTGCAACTTTGAAAATTTTAGTGGGTAAGAGTTATGCCCCTTGATTAAGCGATTTCATCAAATATTGGGAAAACCGTCGCTTTTTTGGAATTTTTGGACCAACTTATGTCGTTCGAAATGATCTCAGCTACATTTTGATATGCCACAACCCTACTTTTGGTGACTTAGATGACTTGGAATTCTTGCGCGTTGAGGGTTACGGGGCTTTAATAAGTGCGATTACGCCCAAATTAGCGAAAACCGGCACTTTTTTGGTCTTCGGAAATGGATAAAAGTTCTTCGTGATGGTCCCAGGAGCAATTAGATGGGTCACAACCCTATTTTTGCAACTTTGAAAATTTTAGTGGGTAAGAGTTATGCCCCTTGATTAAGCGATTTCATCAAATATTGGGAAAACCGTCGCTTTTTTGGAATTTTTGGACCAACTTATGTCGTTCGAAATGATCTCAGCTACATTTTGATATGCCACAACCCTACTTTTGGTGACTTAGATGACTTGGAATTCTTGCGCGTTGAGGGTTACGGGGCTTTAATAAGTGCGATTACGCCCAAATTAGCGAAAACCGGCACTTTTTTGGTCTTCGGAAATGGATAAAAGTTCTTCGTGATGGTCCCAGGAGCAATTAGATGGGTCACAACCCTATTTTTGCAACTTTGAAAATTTTAGTGGGTAAGAGTTATGCCCCTTGATTAAGCGATTTCATCAAATATTGGGAAAACCGTTGCTTTTTTGGAATTTTTGGACCAACTTATGTCGTTCAAAATGATCTCAGCTACATTTTGATATGCCACAACCCTACTTTTGGTGACTTAGATGACTTGGAATTCTTGCGCGTTGAGGGTTACGGGGCTTTAATAAGTGCGATCACGCCCAAATTAGCGAAAACCGGCACTTTTTTGGTCTTCGGAAATGGATAAAAGTTCTTCGTGATGGTCCCAGGAGCAATTAGATGGGTCACAACCCTATTTTTGCAACTTTGAAAATTTTAGTGGGTAAGAGTTATGCCCCTTGATTAAGCGATTTCATCAAATATTGGGAAAACCGTCGCTTTTTTGGAATTTTTGGACCAACTTATGTCGTTCGAAATGATCTCAGCTACATTTTGATATGCCACAACCCTACTTTTGGTGACTTAGATGACTTGGAATTATTGCGCGTTGAGGGTTACGGGGCTTTAATAAGTGCGATTACGCCCAAATTAGCGAAAACCGGCACTTTTTTGGTCTTCGGAAATGGATAAAAGTTCTTCGTGATGGTCCCAGGAGCAATTAGATGGGTCACAACCCTATTTTTGCAACTTTGAAAATTTTAGACGGTAAGAGTTATGCCCCTTGATTAAGCGATTTCATCAAATATTGGGAAAACCGTCGCTTTTTTGGAATTTTTGGACCAACTTATGTCGTTCGAAATGATCTCAGCTACATTTTGATATGCCACAACCCTACTTTTGGTGACTTAGATGACTTGGAATTCTTGCGCGTTGAGGGTTACGGGGCTTTAATAAGTGCGATTACGCCCAAATTAGCGAAAACCGGCACTTTTTTGGTCTTCGGAAATGGATAAAAGTTCTTCGTGATGGTCCCAGGAGCAATTAGATGGGTCACAACCCTATTTTTGCAACTTTGAAAATTTTAGTGGGTAAGAGTTATGCCCCTTGATTAAGCGATTTCATCAAATATTGGGAAAACTGTCGCTTTTTTGGAATTTTTGGACCAACTTATGTCGTTCGAAATGATCTCAGCTACATTTTGATATGCCACAACCCTACTTTTGGTGACTTAGATGACTTGGAATTCTTGCGCGTTGAGGGTTACGGGGCTTTAATAAGTGCGATTACGCCCAAATTAGCGAAAACCGGCACTTTTTTGGTCTTCGGAAATGGATAAAAGTTCTTCGTGATGGTCCCAGGAGCAATTAGATGGGTCACAACCCTATTTTTGCAACTTTGAAAATTTTAGTGGGTAAGAGTTATGCCCCTTGATTAAGCGATTTCATCAAATATTGGGAAAACCGTCGCTTTTTTGGAATTTTTGGACCAACTTATGTCGTTCGAAATGATCTCAGCTACATTTTGATATGCCACAACCCTACTTTTGGTGACTTAGATGACTTGGAATTCTTGCGCGTTGAGGGTTACGGGGCTTTAATAAGTGCGATTACGCCCAAATTAGCGAAAACCGGCACTTTTTTGGTCTTCGGAAATGGATAAAAGTTATTCGTGATGGTCCCAGGAGCAATTAGATGGGTCACAACCCTATTTTTGCAACTTTGAAAATTTTAGTGGGTAAGAGTTATGCCCCTTGATTAAGCGATTTCATCAAATATTGGGAAAACCGTTGCTTTTTTGGAATTTTTGGACCAACTTATGTCGTTCAAATGATCTCAGCTACATTTTGATATGCCACAACCCTACTTTTGGTGACTTAGATGACTTGGAATTCTTGCGCGTTGAGGGTTACGGGGCTTTAATAAGTGCGATTACGCCCAAATTAGCGAAAACCGGCACTTTTTTGGTCTTCGGAAATGGATAAAAGTTCTTCGTGATGGTCCCAGGAGCAATTAGATGGGTCACAACCCTATTTTTGCAACTTTGAAAATTTTAGTGAGTAAGAGTTATGCCCCTTGATTAAGCGATTTCATCAAATATTGGGAAAACCGTCGCTTTTTTGGAATTTTTGGACCAACTTATGTCGTTCGAAATGATCTCAGCTACATTTTGATATGCCACAACCCTACTTTTGGTGACTTAGATGACTTGGAATTCTTGCGCGTTGAGGGTTACGGGGCTTTAATAAGTGCGATTACGCCCAAATTAGCGAAAACCGGCACTTTTTTGGTCTTCGGAAATGGATAAAAGTTCTTCGTGATGGTCCCAGGAGCAATTAGATGGGTCACAACCCTATTTTTGCAACTTTGAAAATTTTAGTGGGTAAGAGTTATGCCCCTTGATTAAGCGATTTCATCAAATATTGGGAAAACCGTCGCTTTTTTGGAATTTTTGGACCAACTTATGTCGTTCGAAATGATCTCAGCTACATTTTGATATGCCACAACCCTACTTTTGGTGACTTAGATGACTTGGAATTATTGCGCGTTGAGGGTTACGGGGCTTTAATAAGTGCGATTACGCCCAAATTAGCGAAAACCGGCACTTTTTTGGTCTTCGGAAATGGATAAAAGTTCTTCGTGATGGTCCCAGGAGCAATTAGATGGGTCACAACCCTATTTTTGCAACTTTGAAAATTTTAGTGGGTAAGAGTTATGCCCCTTGATTAAGCGATTTCATCAAATATTGGGAAAACCGTCGCTTTTTTGGAATTTTTGGACCAACTTATGTCGTTCGAAATGATCTCAGCTACATTTTGATATGCCACAACCCTACTTTTGGTGACTTAGATGACTTGGAATTATTGCGCGTTGAGGGTTACGGGGCTTTAATAAGTGCGATTACGCCCAAATTAGCGAAAACCGGCACTTTTTTGGTCTTCGGAAATGGATAAAAGTTCTTCGTGATGGTCCCAGGAGCAATTAGATGGGTCACAACCCTATTTTTGCAACTTTGAAAATTTTAGTGGGTAAGAGTTATGCCCCTTGATTAAGCGATTTCATCAAATATTGGGAAAACCGTCGCTTTTTTGGAATTTTTGGACCAACTTATGTCGTTCGAAATGATCTCAGCTACATTTTGATATGCCACAACCCTACTTTTGGTGACTTAGATGACTTGGAATTCTTGCGCGTTGAGGGTTACGGGGCTTTAATAAGTGCGATTACGCCCAAATTAGCGAAAACCGGCACTTTTTTGGTCTTCGGAAATGGATAAAAGTTCTTCGTGATGGTCCCAGGAGCAATTAGATGGGTCACAACCCTATTTTTGCAACTTTGAAAATTTTAGTGGGTAAGAGTTATGCCCCTTGATTAAGCGATTTCATCAAATATTGGGAAAACCGTCGCTTTTTTGGAATTTTTGGACCAACTTATGTCGTTCGAAATGATCTCAGCTACATTTTGATATGCCACAACCCTACTTTTGGTGACTTAGATGACTTGGAATTCTTGCGCGTTGAGGGTTACGGGGCTTTAATAAGTGCGATTACGCCCAAATTAGCGAAAACCGGCACTTTTTTGGTCTTCGGAAATGGATAAAAGTTCTTCGTGATGGTCCCAGGAGCAATTAGATGGGTCACAACCCTATTTTTGCAACTTTGAAAATTTTAGTGGGTAAGAGTTATGCCCCTTGATTAAGCGATTTCATCAAATATTGGGAAAACCGTCGCTTTTTTGGAATTTTTGGACCAACTTATGTCGTTCGAAATGATCTCAGCTACATTTTGATATGCCACAACCCTACTTTTGGTGACTTAGATGACTTGGAATTCTTGCGCGTTGAGGGTTACGGGGCTTTAATAAGTGCGATTACGCCCAAATTAGCGAAAACCGGCACTTTTTTGGTCTTCGGAAATGGATAAAAGTTCTTCGTGATGGTCCCAGGAGCAATTAGATGGGTCACAACCCTATTTTTGCAACTTTGAAAATTTTAGTGGGTAAGAGTTATGCCCCTTGATTAAGCGATTTCATCAAATATTGGGAAAACCGTCGCTTTTTTGGAATTTTTGGACCAACTTATGTCGTTCGAAATGATCTCAGCTACATTTTGATATGCCACAACCCTACTTTTGGTGACTTAGATGACTTGGAATTCTTGCGCGTTGAGGGTTACGGGGCTTTAATAAGTGCGATTACGCCCAAATTAGCGAAAACCGGCACTTTTTTGGTCTTCGGAAATGGATAAAAGTTCTTCGTGATGGTCCCAGGAGCAATTAGATGGGTCACAACCCTTTTTTTGCAACTTTGAAAATTTTAGTGGGTAAGAGTTATGCCCCTTGATTAAGCGATTTCATCAAATATTGGGAAAACCGTCGCTTTTTTGGAATTTTTGGACCAACTTATGTCGTTCGAAATGATCTCAGCTACATTTTGATATGCCACAACCCTACTTTTGGTGACTTAGATGACTTGGAATTCTTGCGCGTTGAGGGTTACGGGGCTTTAATAAGTGCGATTACGCCCAAATTAGCGAAAACCGGCACTTTTTTGGTCTTCGGAAATGGATAAAAGTTCTTCGTGATGGTCCCAGGAGCAATTAGATGGGTCACAACCCTATTTTTGCAACTTTGAAAATTTTAGTGGGTAAGAGTTATGCCCCTTGATTAAGCGATTTCATCAAATATTGGGAAAACCGTCGCTTTTTTGGAATTTTTGGACCAACTTATGTCGTTCGAAATGATCTCAGCTACATTTTGATATGCCACAACCCTACTTTTGGTGACTTAGATGACTTGGAATTCTTGCGCGTTGAGGGTTACGGGGCTTTAATAAGTGCGATTACGCCCAAATTAGCGAAAACCGGCACTTTTTTGGTCTTCGGAAATGGATAAAAGTTCTTCGTGATGGTCCCAGGAGCAATTAGATGGGTCACAACCCTATTTTTGCAACTTTGAAAATTTTAGTGGGTAAGAGTTATGCCCCTTGATTAAGCGATTTCATCAAATATTGGGAAAACCGTCGCTTTTTTGGAATTTTTGGACCAACTTATGTCGTTCGAAATGATCTCAGCTACATTTTGATATGCCACAACCCTACTTTTGGTGACTTAGATGACTTGGAATTCTTGCGCGTTGAGGGTTACGGGGCTTTAATAAGTGCGATTACGCCCAAATTAGCGAAAACCGGCACTTTTTTGGTCTTCGGAAATGGATAAAAGTTCTTCGTGATGGTCCCAGGAGCAATTAGATGGGTCACAACCCTATTTTTGCAACTTTGAAAATTTTAGTGGGTAAGAGTTATGCCCCTTGATTAAGCGATTTCATCAAATATTGGGAAAACCGTCGCTTTTTTGGAATTTTTGGACCAACTTATGTCGTTCGAAATGATCTCAGCTACATTTTGATATGCCACAACCCTACTTTTGGTGACTTAGATGACTTGGAATTCTTCCGCGTTGAGGGTTACGGGGCTTTAATAAGTGCGATTACGCCCAAATTAGCGAAAACCGGCACTTTTTTGGTCTTCGGAAATGGATAAAAGTTCTTCGTGATGGTCCCAGGAGCAATTAGATGGGTCACAACCCTATTTTTGCAACTTTGAAAATTTTAGTGGGTAAGAGTTATGCCCCTTGATTAAGCGATTTCATCAAATATTGGGAAAACCGTCGCTTTTTTGGAATTTTTGGACCAACTTATGTCGTTCGAAATGATCTCAGCTATATTTTGATATGCCACAACCCTACTTTTGGTGACTTAGATGACTTGGAATTCTTGCGCGTTGAGGGTTACGGGGCTTTAATAAGTGCGATTACGCCCAAATTAGCGAAAAACCGGCACTTTTTTGGTCTTCGGAAATGGATAAAAGTTCTTCGTGATGGTCCCAGGAGCAATTAGATGGGTCACAACCCTATTTTTGCAACTTTGAAAATTTTAGTGGGTAAGAGTTATGCCCCTTGATTAAGCGATTTCATCAAATATTGGGAAAACCGTCGCTTTTTTGGAATTTTTGGACCAACTTATGTCGTTCGAAATGATCTCAGCTACATTTTGATATGCCACAACCCTACTTTTGGTGACTTAGATGACTTGGAATTCTTGCGCGTTGAGGGTTACGGGGCTTTAATAAGTGCGATTACGCCCAAATTAGCGAAAACCGGCACTTTTTTGGTCTTCGGAAATGGATAAAAGTTCTTCGTGATGGTCCCAGGAGCAATTAGATGGGTCACAACCCTATTTTTGCAACTTTGAAAATTTTAGTGGGTAAGAGTTATGCCCCTTGATTAAGCGATTTCATCAAATATTGGGAAAACCGTCGCTTTTTTGGAATTTTTGGACCAACTTATGTCGTTCGAAATGATCTCAGCTACATTTTGATATGCCACAACCCTACTTTTGGTGACTTAGATGACTTGGAATTCTTGCGCGTTGAGGGTTACGGGGCTTTAATAAGTGCGATTACGCCCAAATTAGCGAAAACCGGCACTTTTTTGGTCTTCGGAAATGGATAAAAGTTCTTCGTGATGGTCCCAGGAGCAATTAGATGGGTCACAACCCTATTTTTGCAACTTTGAAAATTTTAGTGGGTAAGAGTTATGCCCCTTGATTAAGCGATTTCATCAAATATTGGGAAAACCGTCGCTTTTTTGGAATTTTTGGACCAACTTATGTCGTTCGAAATGATCTCAGCTACATTTTGATATGCCACAACCCTACTTTTGGTGACTTAGATGACTTGGAATTATTGCGCGTTGAGGGTTACGGGGCTTTAATAAGTGCGATTACGCCCAAATTAGCGAAAACCGGCACTTTTTTGGTCTTCGGAAATGGATAAAAGTTCTTCGTGATGGTCCCAGGAGCAATTAGATGGGTCACAACCCTATTTTTGCAACTTTGAAAATTTTAGTGGGTAAGAGTTATGCCCCTTGATTAAGCGATTTCATCAAATATTGGGAAAACCGTCGCTTTTTTGGAATTTTTGGACCAACTTATGTCGTTCGAAATGATCTCAGCTACATTTTGATATGCCACAACCCTACTTTTGGTGACTTAGATGACTTGGAATTCTTGCGTGTTGAGGGTTACGGGGCTTTAAAAAGTGCGATTACGCCCAAATTAGCGAAAACCGGCACTTTTTTGGTCTTCGGAAATGGATAAAAGTTCTTCGTGATGGTCCCAGGAGCAATTAGATGGGTCACAACCCTATTTTTGCAACTTTGAAAATTTTAGTGGGTAAGAGTTATGCCCCTTGATTAAGCGATTTCATCAAATATTGGGAAAACCGTCGCTTTTTTGGAATTTTTGGACCAACTTATGTCGTTCGAAATGATCTCAGCTACATTTTGATATGCCACAACCCTACTTTTGGTGACTTAGATGACTTGGAATTCTTGCGTGTTGAGGGTTACGGGGCTTTAAAAAGTGCGATTACGCCCAAATTAGCGAAAACCGGCACTTTTTTGGTCTTCGGAAATGGATAAAAGTTCTTCGTGATGGTCCCAGGAGCAATTAGATGGGTCACAACCCTATTTTTGCAACTTTGAAAATTTTAGTGGGTAAGAGTTATGCCCCTAGATTAAGCGATTTCATCAAATATTGGGAAAACCTTCGCTTTTTTGGAATTTTTGGACCAACTTATGTCGTTCGAAATGATCTCAGCTACATTTTGATATGCCACAACCCTACTTTTGGTGACTTAGATGACTTGGAATTCTTGCGCGTTGAGGGTTACGGGGCTTTAATAAGTGCGATTACGCCCAAATTAGCGAAAACCGGCACTTTTTTGGTCTTCGGAAATGGATAAAAGTTCTTCGTGATGGTCCCAGGAGCAATTAGATGGGTCACAACCCTATTTTTGCAACTTTGAAAATTTTAGTGGGTAAGAGTTATGCCCCTTGATTAAGCGATTTCATCAAATATTGGGAAAACCGTCGCTTTTTTGGAATTTTTGGACCAACTTATGTCGTTCGAAATGATCTCAGCTACATTTTGATATGCCACAACCCTACTTTTGGTGACTTAGATGACTTGGAATTCTTGCGCGTTGAGGGTTACGGGGCTTTAATAAGTGCGATTACGCCCAAATTAGCGAAAACCGGCACTTTTTTGGTCTTCGGAAATGGATAAAAGTTCTTCGTGATGGTCCCAGGAGCAATTAGATGGGTCACAACCCTATTTTTGCAACTTTGAAAATTTTAGTGGGTAAGAGTTATGCCCCTTGATTAAGCGATTTCATCAAATATTGGGAAAACCGTCGCTTTTTTGGAATTTTTGGACCAACTTATGTCGTTCGAAATGATCTCAGCTACATTTTGATATGCCACAACCCTACTTTTGGTGACTTAGATGACTTGGAATTCTTGCGCGTTGAGGGTTACGGGGCTTTAATAAGTGCGATTACGCCCAAATTAGCGAAAACCGGCACTTTTTTGGTCTTCGGAAATGGATAAAAGTTCTTCGTGATGGTCCCAGGAGCAATTAGATGGGTCACAACCCTATTTTTGCAACTTTGAAAATTTTAGTGGGTAAGAGTTATGCCCCTTGATTAAGCGATTTCATCAAATATTGGGAAAACCGTCGCTTTTTTGGAATTTTTGGACCAACTTATGTCGTTCGAAATGATCTCAGCTACATTTTGATATGCCACAACCCTACTTTTGGTGACTTAGATGACTTGGAATTCTTGCGCGTTGAGGGTTACGGGGCTTTAATAAGTGCGATTACGCCCAAATTAGCGAAAACCGGCACTTTTTTGGTCTTCGGAAATGGATAAAAGTTCTTCGTGATGGTCCCAGGAGCAATTAGATGGGTCACAACCCTATTTTTGCAACTTTGAAAATTTTAGTGGGTAAGAGTTATGCCCCTTGATTAAGCGATTTCATCAAATATTGGGAAAACCGTCGCTTTTTTGGAATTTTTGGACCAACTTATGTCGTTCGAAATGATCTCAGCTACATTTTGATATGCCACAACCCTACTTTTGGTGACTTAGATGACTTGGAATTCTTGCGCGTTGAGGGTTACGGGGCTTTAATAAGTGCGATTACGCCCAAATTAGCGAAAACCGGCACTTTTTTGGTCTTCGGAAATGGATAAAAGTTCTTCGTGATGGTCCCAGGAGCAATTAGATGGGTCACAACCCTATTTTTGCAACTTTGAAAATTTTAGTGGGTAAGAGTTATGCCCCTTGATTAAGCGATTTCATCAAATATTGGGAAAACCGTCGCTTTTTTGGAATTTTTGGACCAACTTATGTCGTTCGAAATGATCTCAGCTACATTTTGATATGCCACAACCCTACTTTTGGTGACTTAGATGACTTGGAATTCTTGCGCGTTGAGGGTTACGGGGCTTTAATAAGTGCGATTACGCCCAAATTAGCGAAAACCGGCACTTTTTTGGTCTTCGGAAATGGATAAAAGTTCTTCGTGATGGTCCCAGGAGCAATTAGATGGGTCACAACCCTATTTTTGCAACTTTGAAAATTTTAGTGGGTAAGAGTTATGCCCCTTGATTAAGCGATTTCATCAAATATTGGGAAAACCGTCGCTTTTTTGGAATTTTTGGACCAACTTATGTCGTTCGAAATGATCTCAGCTACATTTTGATATGCCACAACCCTACTTTTGGTGACTTAGATGACTTGGAATTCTTGCGCGTTGAGGGTTACGGGGCTTTAATAAGTGCGATTACGCCCAAATTAGCGAAAACCGGCACTTTTTTGGTCTTCGGAAATGGATAAAAGTTCTTCGTGATGGTCCCAGGAGCAATTAGATGGGTCACAACCCTATTTTTGCAACTTTGAAAATTTTAGTGGGTAAGAGTTATGCCCCTTGATTAAGCGATTTCATCAAATATTGGGAAAACCGTCGCTTTTTTGGAATTTTTGGACCAACTTATGTCGTTCGAAATGATCTCAGCTACATTTTGATATGCCACAACCCTACTTTTGGTGACTTAGATGACTTGGAATTCTTGCGCGTTGAGGGTTACGGGGCTTTAATAAGTGCGATTACGCCCAAATTAGCGAAAACCGGCACTTTTTTGGTCTTCGGAAATGGATAAAAGTTCTTCGTGATGGTCCCAGGAGCAATTAGATGGGTCACAACCCTATTTTTGCAACTTTGAAAATTTTAGTGGGTAAGAGTTATGCCCCTTGATTAAGCGATTTCATCAAATATTGGGAAAACCGTCGCTTTTTTGGAATTTTTGGACCAACTTATGTCGTTCGAAATGATCTCAGCTATATTTTGATATGCCACAACCCTACTTTTGGTGACTTAGATGACTTGGAATTCTTGCGCGTTGAGGGTTACGGGGCTTTAATAAGTGCGATTACGCCCAAATTAGCGAAAAACCGGCACTTTTTTGGTCTTCGGAAATGGATAAAAGTTCTTCGTGATGGTCCCAGGAGCAATTAGATGGGTCACAACCCTATTTTTGCAACTTTGAAAATTTTAGTGGGTAAGAGTTATGCCCCTTGATTAAGCGATTTCATCAAATATTGGGAAAACCGTCGCTTTTTTGGAATTTTTGGACCAACTTATGTCGTTCGAAATGATCTCAGCTACATTTTGATATGCCACAACCCTACTTTTGGTGACTTAGATGACTTGGAATTCTTGCGCGTTGAGGGTTACGGGGCTTTAATAAGTGCGATTACGCCCAAATTAGCGAAAACCGGCACTTTTTTGGTCTTCGGAAATGGATAAAAGTTCTTCGTGATGGTCCCAGGAGCAATTAGATGGGTCACAACCCTATTTTTGCAACTTTGAAAATTTTAGTGGGTAAGAGTTATGCCCCTTGATTAAGCGATTTCATCAAATATTGGGAAAACCGTCGCTTTTTTGGAATTTTTGGACCAACTTATGTCGTTCGAAATGATCTCAGCTACATTTTGATATGCCACAACCCTACTTTTGGTGACTTAGATGACTTGGAATTCTTGCGCGTTGAGGGTTACGGGGCTTTAATAAGTGCGATTACGCCCAAATTAGCGAAAACCGGCACTTTTTTGGTCTTCGGAAATGGATAAAAGTTCTTCGTGATGGTCCCAGGAGCAATTAGATGGGTCACAACCCTATTTTTGCAACTTTGAAAATTTTAGTGGGTAAGAGTTATGCCCCTTGATTAAGCGATTTCATCAAATATTGGGAAAACCGTCGCTTTTTTGGAATTTTTGGACCAACTTATGTCGTTCGAAATGATCTCAGCTACATTTTGATATGCCACAACCCTACTTTTGGTGACTTAGATGACTTGGAATTCTTGCGCGTTGAGGGTTACGGGGCTTTAATAAGTGCGATTACGCCCAAATTAGCGAAAACCGGCACTTTTTTGGTCTTCGGAAATGGATAAAAGTTCTTCGTGATGGTCCCAGGAGCAATTAGATGGGTCACAACCCTATTTTTGCAACTTTGAAAATTTTAGTGGGTAAGAGTTATGCCCCTTGATTAAGCGATTTCATCAAATATTGGGAAAACCGTCGCTTTTTTGGAATTTTTGGACCAACTTATGTCGTTCGAAATGATCTCAGCTACATTTTGATATGCCACAACCCTACTTTTGGTGACTTAGATGACTTGGAATTCTTGCGCGTTGAGGGTTACGGGGCTTTAATAAGTGCGATTA
>CAKAJN010000036.1:0-121520 GCA_916613615.1 Steromphala cineraria
TAGGGTTGTGACCCATCTAATTGCTCCTGGGACCATCACGAAGAACTTTTATCCATTTCCGAAGACCAAAAAAGTGCCGGTTTTCGCTAATTTGGGCGTAATCGCACTTATTCAAGCCTCGTAACCCTCAACGCGCAAGAATTCCAAGTCATCAAAGTCACCAAAAGTAGGGTTGTGGCATATCAAAATGTAGCTGAGATCATTTCGAACGACATAAGTTTGTCCAAAAATTCCAAAAAAGCGACGGTTTTCCCAATATTTGATGAAATCGCTTAATCAAGGGGCATAACTCTTACCCACTAAAATTTTCAAAGTTGCAAAAATAGGGTTGTGACCCATCTAATTGCTCCTGGGACCATCACGAAGAACTTTTATCCATTTCCGAAGACCAAAAAAGTGCCGGGTTTTTCGCTAATTTGGGCGTAATCGCACTTATTCAAGCCTCGTAACCCTCAACGCGCAAGAATTCCAAGTCATCAAAGTCACCAAAAGTAGGGTTTGTGGCATATCAAAATGTAGCTGAGATCATTTCGAACGACATAAGTTGGTCCAAAAATTCCAAAAAAGCGACGGTTTTCCCAATATTTGATGAAATCGCTTAATCAAGGGGCATAACTCCTTACCCACTAAAATTTTTCAAAGTTGCAAAAATAGGGTTGTGACCCATCTAATTGCTCCTGGGACCATCACGAAGAACTTTTATCCATTTCCGAAGACCAAAAAAGTGCCGGTTTTCGCTAATTTGGGCGTAATCGCACTTATTCAAGCCTCGTAACCCTCAACGCGCAAGAATTCCAAGTCATCAAAGTCACCAAAAGTAGGGTTGTGGCATATAAAAATGTAGCTGAGATCATTTCGAACGACATAAGTTGGTCCAAAAATTCCAAAAAAGCGACGGTTTTCCCAATATTTGATGAAATCGCTTAATCAAGGGGCATAACTCTTACCCACTAAAATTTTCAAAGTTGCAAAAATAGGGTTGTGACCCATCTAATTGCTCCTGGGACCATCACGAAGAACTTTTATCCATTTCCGAAGACCAAAAAAGTGCCGGTTTTCGCTAATTTGGGCGTAATCGCACTTATTCAAGCCTCGTAACCCTCAACGCGCAAGAATTCCAAGTCATCAAAGTCACCAAAAGTAGGGTTGTGGCATATCAAACTGTAGCTGAGATCATTTCGAACGACATAAGTTGGTCCAAAAATTCCAAAAAAGCGACGGTTTTCCCAATATTTGATGAAATCGCTTAATCAAGGGGCATAACTCTTACCCACTAAAATTTTCAAAGTTGCAAAAATAGGGTTGTGACCCATCTAATTGCTCCTGGGACCATCACGAAGAACTTTTATCCATTTCCGAAGACCAAAAAAGTGCCGGTTTTCGCTAATTTGGGCGTTAATCGCACTTATTCAAGCCTCGTAACCCTCAACGCGCAAGAATTCCAAGTCATCAAAGTCACCAAAAGTAGGGTTGTGGCATATCAAAATGTAGCTGAGATCATTTCGAACGACATAAGTTGGTCCAAAAATTCCAAAAAAAGCGACGGTTTTCCAATATTTGATGAAATCGCTTAATCAAGGGGCATAACTCTTACCCACTAAAATTTTCAAAGTTGCAAAAATAGGGTTGTGACCCATCTAATTGCTCCTGGGACCATCACGAAGAACTTTTATCCATTTCCGAAGACCAAAAAAGTGCCGGTTTTCGCTAATTTGGGCGTAATCGCACTTATTCAAGCCTCGTAACCCTCAACGCGCAAGAATTCCAAGTCATCAAAGTCACCAAAAGTAGGGTTTGTGGCATATCAAAATGTAGCTGAGATCATTTCGAACGACATAAGTTGGTCCAAAAATTCCCAAAAAAGCGACGGTTTTCCCAATATTTGATGAAATCGCTTAATCAAGGGGCATAACTCTTACCCACTAAAATTTTCAAAGTTGCAAAAATAGGGTTGTGACCCATCTAATTGCTCCTGGGGACCATCACGAAGAACTTTTATCCATTTCCGAAGACCAAAAAAGTGCCGGTTTTCGCTAATTTGGGCGTAATCGCACTTATTCAAGCCTCGTAACCCTCAACGCGCAAGAATTCCAAGTCATCAAAGTCACCAAAAGTAGGGTTGTGGCATATCAAAATGTAGCTGAGATCATTTCGAACGACATAAGTTGGTCCAAAAATTCCAAAAAAGCGACGGTTTTCCCAATATTTGATGAAATCGCTTAATCAAGGGGCATAACTCTTACCCACTAAAATTTTCAAAGTTGCAAAAATAGGGTTGTGACCCATCTAATTGCTCCTGGGACCATCACGAAGAACTTTTATCCATTTCCGAAGACCAAAAAAGTGCCGGTTTTCGCTAATTTGGGCGTAATCGCACTTATTCAAGCCTCGTAACCCTCAACGCGCAAGAATTCCAAGTCATCAAAGTCACCAAAAGTAGGGTTGTGGCATATCAAAATGTAGCTGAGATCATTTCGAACGACAAAAGTTGGTCCAAAAATTCCAAAAAAGCGACGGTTTTCCCAATATTTGATGAAATCGCTTAATCAAGGGGCATAACTCTTACCCACTAAAATTTTCAAAGTTGCAAAAATAGGGTTGTGACCCATCTAATTGCTCCTGGGACCATCACGAAGAACTTTTATCCATTTCCGAAGACCAAAAAAGTCCCGGTTTTCGCTAATTTGGGCGTAATCGCACTTATTCAAGCCTCGTAACCCTCAACGCGCAAGAATTCCAAGTCATCAAAGTCACCAAAAGTAGGGTTGTGGCATATCAAAATGTAGCTGAGATCATTTCGAACGACATAAGTTGGTCCAAAAATTCCAAAAAAGCGACGGTTTTCCCAATATTTGATGAAATCACTTAATCAAGGGGCATAACTCTTACCCACTAAAATTTTCAAAGTTGCAAAAATAGGGTTGTGACCCATCTAATTGCTCCTGGGACCATCACGAAGAACTTTTATCCATTTCCGAAGACCAAAAAAGTGCCGGTTTTCGCTAATTTGGGCATAATCGCACTTATTCAAGCCTCGTAACCCTCAACGCGCAAGAATTCCAAGTCATCAAAGTCACCAAAAGTAGGGTTGTGGCATATCAAAATGTAGCTGAGATCATTTCGAACGACATAAGTTGGTCCAAAAATTCCAAAAAAGCGACGGTTTTCCCAATATTTGATGAAATCGCTTAATCAAGGGGCATAACTCTTACCCACTAAAATTTTCAAAGTTGCAAAAATAGGGTTGTGACCCATCTAATTGCTCCTGGGACCATCACGAAGAACTTTTATCCATTTCCGAAGACCAAAAAAGTGCCGGTTTTCGCTAATTTGGGCGTAATCACACTTATTCAAGCCTCGTAACCCTCAACGCGCAAGAATTCCAAGTCATCAAAGTCACCAAAAGTAGGGTTGTGGCATATCAAAATGTAGCTGAGATCATTTCGAACGACATAAGTTGGTCCAAAAATTCCAAAAAAGCGACGGTTTTCCCAATATTTGATGAAATCGCTTAATCAAGGGGCATAACTCTTACCCACTAAAATTTTCAAAGTTGCAAAAATAGGGTTGTGACCCATCTAATTGCTCCTGGGACCATCACGAAGAACTTTTATCCATTTCCGAAGACCAAAAAAGTGCCGGTTTTCGCTAATTTGGGCGTAATCGCACTTATTCAAGCCTCGTAACCCTCAACGCGCAAGAATTCCAAGTCATCAAAGTCACCAAAAGTAGGGTTGTGGCATATCAAAATGTAGCTGAGATCATTTCGAACGACATAAGTTGGTCCAAAAATTCCAAAAAAGCGACGGTTTTCCCAATATTTGATGAAATCGCTTAATCAAGGGGCATAACTCTTACCCACTAAAATTTTCAAAGTTGCAAAAATAGGGTTGTGACCCATCTAATTGCTCCTGGGACCATCACGAAGAACTTTTATCCATTTCCGAAGACCAAAAAAGTGCCGGTTTTCGCTAATTTGGGCGTAATCGCACTTATTCAAGCCTCGTAACCCTCAACGCGCAAGAATTCCAAGTCATCAAAGTCACCAAAAGTAGGGTTGTGGCATATCAAAATGTAGCTGAGATCATTTCGAACGACATAAGTTGGTCCAAAAATTCCAAAAAAGCGACGGTTTTCCCAATATTTGATGAAATCGCTTAATCAAGGGGCATAACTCTTACCCACTAAAATTTTCAAAGTTGCAAAAATAGGGTTGTGACCCATCTAATTGCTCCTGGGACCATCACGAAGAACTTTTATCCATTTCCGAAGACCAAAAAAGTGCCGGTTTTCGCTATTTTGGGCATAATCGCACTTATTCAAGCCTCGTAACCCTCAACGCGCAAGAATTCCAAGTCATCAAAGTCACCAAAAGTAGGGTTGTGGCATATCAAAATGTAGCTGAGATCATTTCGAACGACATAAGTGGGTCCAAAAATTCCAAAAAAGCGACGGTTTTCCCAATATTTGATGAAATCGCTTAATCAAGGGGCATAACTCTTACCCACTAAAATTTTCAAAGTTGCAAAAATAGGGTTGTGACCCATCTAATTGCTCCTGGGACCATCACGAAGAACTTTTATCCATTTCCGAAGACCAAAAAAGTGCCGGTTTTCGCTAATTTGGGCGTAATCGCACTTATTCAAGCCTCGTAACCCTCAACGCGCAAGAATTCCAAGTCATCAAAGTCACCAAAAGTAGGGTTGTGGCATATCAAAATGTAGCTGAGATCATTTCGAACGACATAAGTTGGTCCAAAAATTCCAAAAAAGCGACGGTTTTCCCAATATTTGATGAAATCGCTTAATCAAGGGGCATAACTCTTACCCACTAAAATGTTCAAAGTTGCAAAAATAGGGTTGTGACCCATCTAATTGCTCCTGGGACCATCACGAAGAACTTTTATCCATTTCCGAAGACCAAAAAAGTGCCGGTTTTCGCTAATTTGGGCGTAATCGCACTTATTCAAGCCTCGTAACCCTCAACGCGCAAGAGTTCCAAGTCATCAAAGTCACCAAAAGTAGGGTTGTGGCATATCAAAATGTAGCTGAGATCATTTCGAACGACATAAGTTGGTCCAAAAATTCCAAAAAAGCGACGGTTTTCCCAATATTTGATGAAATCGCTTAATCAAGGGGCATAACTCTTACCCACTAAAATTTTCAAAGTTGCAAAAATAGGGTTGTGACCCATCTAATTGCTCCTGGGACCATCACGAAGAACTTTTATCCATTTCCGAAGACCAAAAAAGTGCCGGTTTTCGCTAATTTGGGCGTAATCGCACTTATTCAAGCCTCGTAACCCTCAACGCGCAAGAATTCCAAGTCATCAAAGTCACCAAAAGTAGGGTTGTGGCATATCAAAATGTAGCTGAGATCATTTCGAACGACATAAGTTGGTCCAAAAATTCCCAAAAAGCGACGGTTTTCCCAATATTTGATGAAATCGCTTAATCAAGGGGCATAACTCTTACCCACTAAAATTTTCAAAGTTGCAAAAATAGGGTTGTGACCCATCTAATTGCTCCTGGGACCATCACGAAGAACTTTTATCCATTTCCGAAGACCAAAAAAGTGCCGGTTTTCGCTAATTTGGGCGTAATCGCACTTATTCAAGCCTCGTAACCCTCAACGCGCAAGAATTCCAAGTCATCAAAGTCACCAAAAGTAGGGTTGTGGCATATCAAAATGTAGCTGAGATCATTTCGAACGACATAAGTTGGTCCAAAAATTCCAAAAAAGCGACGGTTTTCCCAATATTTGATGAAATCGCTTAATCAAGGGGCATAACTCTTACCCACTAAAATTTTCAAAGTTGCAAAAATAGGGTTGTGACCCATCTAATTGCTCCTGGGACCATCACGAAGAACTTTTATCCATTTCCGAAGACCAAAAAAGTGCCGGTTTTCGCTAATTTGGGCGTAATCGCACTTATTCAAGCCTCGTAACCCTCAACGCGCAAGAATTCCAAGTCATCAAAGTCACCAAAAGTAGGGTTGTGGCATATCAAAATGTAGCTGAGATCATTTCGAACGACATAAGTTGGTCCAAAAATTCCAAAAAAGCGACGGTTTTCCCAATATTTGATGAAATCGCTTAATCAAGGGGCATAACTCTTACCCACTAAAATTTTCAAAGTTGCAAAAATAGGGTTGTGACCCATCTAATTGCTCCTGGGACCATCACGAAGAACTTTTATCCATTTCCGAAGACCAAAAAAGTGCCGGTTTTCGCTAATTTGGGCGTAATCGCACTTATTCAAGCCTCGTAACCCTCAACGCGCAAGAATTCCAAGTCATCAAAGTCACCAAAAGTAGGTTTGTTGCATATCAAAATGTAGCTGAGATCATTTCGAACGACATAAGTTGGTCCAAAAATTCCAAAAAAGCGACGGTTTTCCCAATATTTGATGAAATCGCTTAATCAAGGGGTATAACTCTTACCCACTAAAATTTTCAAAGTTGCAAAAATAGGGTTGTGACCCATCTAATTGCTCCTGGGACCATCACGAAGAACTTTTATCCATTTCCGAAGACCAAAAAAGTGCCGGTTTTCGCTATTTTGGGCATAATCGCACTTATTCAAGCCTCGTAACCCTCAACGCGCAAGAATTCCAAGTCATCAAAGTCACCAAAAGTAGGGTTGTGGCATATCAAAATGTAGCTGAGATCATTTCGAACGACATAAGTGGGTCCAAAAATTCCAAAAAAGCGACGGTTTTCCCAATATTTGATGAAATCGCTTAATCAAGGGGCATAACTCTTACCCACTAAAATTTTCAAAGTTGCAAAAATAGGGTTGTGACCCATCTAATTGCTCCTGGGACCATCACGAAGAACTTTTATCCATTTCCGAAGACCAAAAAAGTGCCGGTTTTCGCTAATTTGGGCGTAATCGCACTTATTCAAGCCTCGTAACCCTCAACGCGCAAGAATTCCAAGTCATCAAAGTCACCAAAAGTAGGGTTGTGGCATATCAAAATGTAGCTGAGATCATTTCGAACGACATAAGTTGGTCCAAAAATTCCAAAAAAGCGACGGTTTTCCCAATATTTGATGAAATCGCTTAATCAAGGGGCATAACTCTTACCCACTAAAATTTTCAAAGTTGCAAAAATAGGGTTGTGACCCATCTAATTGCTCCTGGGACCATCACGAAGAACTTTTATCCATTTCCGAAGACCAAAAAAGTGCCGGTTTTCGCTAATTTGGGCGTAATCGCACTTATTCAAGCCTCGTAACCCTCAACGCGCAAGAGATCCAAGTCATCAAAGTCACCAAAAGTAGGGTTGTGGCATATCAAAATGTAGCTGAGATCATTTCGAACGACATAAGTTGGTCCAAAAATTCCAAAAAAGCGACGGTTTTCCCAATATTTGATGAAATCGCTTAATCAAGGGGCATAACTCTTACCCACTAAAATTTTCAAAGTTGCAAAAATAGGGTTGTGACCCATCTAATTGCTCCTGGGACCATCACGAAGAACTTTTATCCATTTCCGAAGACCAAAAAAGTGCCGGTTTTCGCTAATTTGGGCGTAATCGCACTTATTCAAGCCTCGTAACCCTCAACGCGCAAGAATTCCAAGTCATCAAAGTCACCAAAAGTAGGGTTGTGGCATATCAAAATGTAGCTGAGATCATTTCGAACGACATAAGTTGGTCCAAAAATTCCAAAAAAGCGACGGTTTTCCCAATATTTGATGAAATCGCTTAATCAAGGGGCATAACTCTTACCCACTAAAATTTTCAAAGTTGCAAAAATAGGGTTGTGACCCATCTAATTGCTCCTGGGACCATCACGAAGAACTTTTATCCATTTCCGAAGACCAAAAAAGTGCCGGTTTTCGCTAATTTTGGCGTAATCGCACTTATTCAAGCCTCGTAACCCTCAACGCGCAAGAATTCCAAGTCATCAAAGTCACCAAAAGTAGGGTTGTGGCATATCAAAATGTAGCTGAGATCATTTCGAACGACATAAGTTGGTCCAAAAATTCCAAAAAAGCGACGGTTTTCCCAATATTTGATGAAATCGCTTAATCAAGGGGCATAACTCTTACCCACTAAAATTTTCAAAGTTGCAAAAATAGGGTTGTGACCCATCTAATTGCTCCTGGGACCATCACGAAGAACTTTTATCCATTTCCGAAGACCAAAAAAGTGCCGGTTTTCGCTAATTTGGGCGTAATCGCACTTATTCAAGCCTCGTAACCCTCAACGCGCAAGAATTCCAAGTCATCAAAGTCACCAAAAGTAGGGTTGTGGCATATCAAAATGTAGCTGAGATCATTTCGAACGACATAAGTTGGTCCAAAAATTCCAAAAAAGCGACGGTTTTCCCAATATTTGATGAAATCGCTTAATCAAGGGGCATAACTCTTACCCACTAAAATTTTCAAAGTTGCAAAAATAGGGTTGTGACCCATCTAATTGCTCCTGGGACCATCACGAAGAACTTTTATCCATTTCCGAAGACCAAAAAAGTGCCGGTTTTCGCTAATTTGGGCGTAATCGCACTTATTCAAGCCTCGTAACCCTCAACGCGCAAGAATTCCAAGTCATCAAAGTCACCAAAAGTAGGGTTGTGGCATATCAAAATGTAGCTGAGATCATTTCGAACGACATAAGTTGGTCCAAAAATTCCAAAAAAGCGACGGTTTTCCCAATATTTGATGAAATCGCTTAATCAAGGGGCATAACTCTTACCCACTAAAATTTTCAAAGTTGCAAAAATAGGGTTGTGACCCATCTAATTGCTCCTGGGACCATCACGAAGAACTTTTATCCATTTCCGAAGACCAAAAAGTGCCGGTTTTCGCTAATTTGGGCGTAATCGCACTTATTCAAGCCTCGTAACCCTCAACGCGCAAGAATTCCAAGTCATCAAAGTCACCAAAAGTAGGGTTGTGGCATATCAAAATGTAGCTGAGATCATTTCGAACGACATAAGTTGGTCCAAAAATTCCAAAAAAGCGACGGTTTCCCAATATTTGATGAAATCGCTTAATCAAGGGGCATAACTCTTACCCACTAAAATTTTCAAAGTTGCAAAAATAGGGTTGTGACCCATCTAATTGCTCCTGGGACCATCACGAAGAACTTTTATCCATTTCCGAAGACCAAAAAAGTGCCGGTTTTCGCTAATTTGGGCGTAATCGCACTTATTCAAGCCTCGTAACCCTCAACGCGCAAGAATTCCAAGTCATCAAAGTCACCAAAAGTAGGGTTGTGGCATATCAAAATGTAGCTGAGATCATTTCGAACGACATAAGTTGGTCCAAAAATTCCAAAAAAGCGACGGTTTTCCCAATATTTGATGAAATCGCTTAATCAAGGGGGCATAACTCTTACCCACTAAAATTTTCAAAGTTGCAAAAATAGGGTTGTGACCCATCTAATTGCTCCTGGGACCATCACGAAGAACTTTTATCCATTTCCAAAGACCAAAAAAGTGCCGGTTTTTCGCTAATTTGGGCGTAATCGCACTTATTCAAGCCTCGTAACCCTCAACGCGCAAGAATTCCAAGTCATCAAAGTCACCAAAAGTAGGGTTGTGGCATATCAAAATGTAGCTGAGATCATTTCGAACGACATAAGTTGGTCCAAAAATTCCAAAAAAGCGACGGTTTTCCCAATATTTGATGAAATCGCTTAATCAAGGGGCATAACTCTTACCCACTAAAATTTTCAAAGTTGCAAAAATAGGGTTGTGACCCATCTAATTGCTCCTGGGACCATCACGAAGAACTTTTATCCATTTCCGAAGACCAAAAAAGTGCCGGTTTTCGCTAATTTGGGCGTAATCGCACTTATTCAAGCCTCGTAACCCTCAACGCGCAAGAATTCCAAGTCATCAAAGTCACCAAAAGTAGGGTTGTGGCATATCAAAATGTAGCTGAGATCATTTCGAACGACATAAGTTGGTCCAAAAATTCCAAAAAAGCGACGGTTTTCCCAATATTTGATGAAATCGCTTAATCAAGGGGCATAACTCTTACCCACTAAAATTTTCAAAGTTGCAAAAATAGGGTTGTGACCCATCTAATTGCTCCTGGGACCATCACGAAGAACTTTTATCCATTTCCGAAGACCAAAAAAGTGCCGGGTTTTCGCTAATTTGGGCGTAATCGCACTTATTCAAGCCTCGTAACCCTCAACGCGCAAGAATTCCAAGTCATCAAAGTCACCAAAAGTAGGTTTGTTGCATATCAAAATGTAGCTGAGATCATTTCGAACGACATAAGTTGGTCCAAAAATTCCAAAAAAGCGACGGTTTTCCCAATATTTGATGAAATCGCTTAATCAAGGGGTATAACTCTTACCCACTAAAATTTTCAAAGTTGCAAAAATAGGGTTGTGACCCATCTAATTGCTCCTGGGACCATCACGAAGAACTTTTATCCATTTCCGAAGACCAAAAAAGTGCCGGTTTTCGCTATTTTGGGCATAATCGCACTTATTCAAGCCTCGTAACCCTCAACGCGCAAGAATTCCAAGTCATCAAAGTCACCAAAAGTAGGGTTGTGGCATATCAAAATGTAGCTGAGATCATTTCGAACGACATAAGTGGGTCCAAAAATTCCAAAAAAGCGACGGTTTTCCCAATATTTGATGAAATCGCTTAATCAAGGGGCATAACTCTTACCCACTAAAATTTTCAAAGTTGCAAAAATAGGGTTGTGACCCATCTAATTGCTCCTGGGACCATCACGAAGAACTTTTATCCATTTCCGAAGACCAAAAAAGTGCCGGTTTTCGCTAATTTGGGCGTAATCGCACTTATTCAAGCCTCGTAACCCTCAACGCGCAAGAATTCCAAGTCATCAAAGTCACCAAAAGTAGGGTTGTGGCATATCAAAATGTAGCTGAGATCATTTCGAACGACATAAGTTGGTCCAAAAATTCCAAAAAAGCGACGGTTTTCCCAATATTTGATGAAATCGCTTAATCAAGGGGCATAACTCTTACCCACTAAAATTTTCAAAGTTGCAAAAATAGGGTTGTGACCCATCTAATTGCTCCTGGGACCATCACGAAGAACTTTTATCCATTTCCGAAGACCAAAAAAGTGCCGGTTTTCGCTAATTTGGGCGTAATCGCACTTATTCAAGCCTCGTAACCCTCAACGCGCAAGAGTTCCAAGTCATCAAAGTCACCAAAAGTAGGGTTGTGGCATATCAAAATGTGGCTGAGATCATTTCGAACGACATAAGTTGGTCCAAAAATTCCAAAAAAGCGACGGTTTTCCCAATATTTGATGAAATCGCTTAATCAAGGGGCATAACTCTTACCCACTAAAATTTTCAAAGTTGCAAAAATAGGGTTGTGACCCATCTAATTGCTCCTGGGACCATCACGAAGAACTTTTATCCATTTCCGAAGACCAAAAAAGTGCCGGTTTTCGCTAATTTGGGCGTAATCGCACTTATTCAAGCCTCGTAACCCTCAACGCGCAAGAATTCCAAGTCATCAAAGTCACCAAAAGTAGGGTTGTGGCATATCAAAATGTAGCTGAGATCATTTCGAACGACATAAGTTGGTCCAAAAATTCCAAAAAAGCGACGGTTTTCCCAATATTTGATGAAATCGCTTAATCAAGGGGCATAACTCTTACCCACTAAAATTTTCAAAGTTGCAAAAATAGGGTTGTGACCCATCTAATTGCTCCTGGGACCATCACGAAGAACTTTTATCCATTTCCGAAGACCAAAAAAGTGCCGGTTTTCGCTAATTTTGGCGTAATCGCACTTATTCAAGCCTCGTAACCCTCAACGCGCAAGAATTCCAAGTCATCAAAGTCACCAAAAGTAGGGTTGTGGCATATCAAAATGTAGCTGAGATCATTTCGAACGACATAAGTTGGTCCAAAAATTCCAAAAAAGCGACGGTTTTCCCAATATTTGATGAAATCGCTTAATCAAGGGGCATAACTCTTACCCACTAAAATTTTCAAAGTTGCAAAAATAGGGTTGTGACCCATCTAATTGCTCCTGGGACCATCACGAAGAACTTTTATCCATTTCCGAAGACCAAAAAAGTGCCGGTTTTCGCTAATTTGGGCGTAATCGCACTTATTCAAGCCTCGTAACCCTCAACGCGCAAGAATTCCAAGTCATCAAAGTCACCAAAAGTAGGGTTGTGGCATATCAAAATGTAGCTGAGATCATTTCGAACGACATAAGTTGGTCCAAAAATTCCAAAAAAGCGACGGTTTTCCCAATATTTGATGAAATCGCTTAATCAAGGGGCATAACTCTTACCCACTAAAATTTTCAAAGTTGCAAAAATAGGGTTGTGACCCATCTAATTGCTCCTGGGACCATCACGAAGAACTTTTATCCATTTCCGAAGACCAAAAAAGTGCCGGTTTTCGCTAATTTGGGCGTAATCGCACTTATTCAAGCCTCGTAACCCTCAACGCGCAAGAATTCCAAGTCATCAAAGTCACCAAAAGTAGGGTTGTGGCATATCAAAATGTAGCTGAGATCATTTCGAACGACATAAGTTGGTCCAAAAATTCCAAAAAAGCGACGGTTTTCCCAATATTTGATGAAATCGCTTAATCAAGGGGCATAACTCTTACCCACTAAAATTTTCAAAGTTGCAAAAATAGGGTTGTGACCCATCTAATTGCTCCTGGGACCATCACGAAGAACTTTTATCCATTTCCGAAGACCAAAAAAGTGCCGGTTTTCGCTAATTTGGGCGTAATCGCACTTATTCAAGCCTCGTAACCCTCAACGCGCAAGAATTCCAAGTCATCAAAGTCACCAAAAGTAGGGTTGTGGCATATCAAAATGTAGCTGAGATCATTTCGAACGACATAAGTTGGTCCAAAAATTCCAAAAAAGCGACGGTTTTCCCAATATTTGATGAAATCGCTTAATCAAGGGGCATAACTCTTACCCACTAAAATTTTCAAAGTTGCAAAAATAGGGTTGTGACCCATCTAATTGCTCCTGGGACCATCACGAAGAACTTTTATCCATTTCCGAAGACCAAAAAAGTGCCGGTTTTCGCTAATTTGGGCGTAATCGCACTTATTCAAGCCTCGTAACCCTCAACGCGCAAGAATTCCAAGTCATCAAAGTCACCAAAAGTAGGGTTGTGGCATATCAAAATGTAGCTGAGATCATTTCGAACGACATAAGTTGGTCCAAAAATTCCAAAAAAGCGACGGTTTTCCCAATATTTGATGAAATCGCTTAATCAAGGGGCATAACTCTTACCCACTAAAATTTTCAAAGTTGCAAAAATAGGGTTGTGACCCATCTAATTGCTCCTGGGACCATCACGAAGAACTTTTATCCATTTCCAAAGACCAAAAAAGTGCCGGTTTTCGCTAATTTGGGCGTAATCGCACTTATTCAAGCCTCGTAACCCTCAACGCGCAAGAATTCCAAGTCATCAAAGTCACCAAAAGTAGGGTTGTGGCATATCAAAATGTAGCTGAGATCATTTCGAACGACATAAGTTGGTCCAAAAATTCCAAAAAAGCGACGGTTTTCCCAATATTTGATGAAATCGCTTAATCAAGGGGCATAACTCTTACCCACTAAAATTTTCAAAGTTGCAAAAATAGGGTTGTGACCCATCTAATTGCTCCTGGGACCATCACGAAGAACTTTTATCCATTTCCGAAGACCAAAAAAGTGCTGGTTTTCGCTAATTTGGGCGTAATCGCACTTATTCAAGCCTCGTAACCCTCAACGCGCAAGAATTCCAAGTCATCAAAGTCACCAAAAGTAGGGTTGTGGCATATCAAAATGTAGCTGAGATCATTTCGAACGACATAAGTTGGTCCAAAAATTCCAAAAAAGCGACGGTTTTCCCAATATTTGATGAAATCGCTTAATCAAGGGGCATAACTCTTACCCACTAAAATTTTCAAAGTTGCAAAAATAGGGTTGTGACCCATCTAATTGCTCCTGGGACCATCACTAAGAACTTTTATCCATTTCCGAAGACCAAAAAAGTGCCGGTTTTCGCTAATTTGGGCGTAATCGCACTTATTCAAGCCTCGTAACCCTCAACGCGCAAGAATTCCAAGTCATCAAAGTCACCAAAAGTAGGGTTGTGGCATATCAAAATGTAGCTGAGATAATTTCGAACGACATAAGTTGGTCCAAAAATTCCAAAAAAGCGACGGTTTTCCCAATATTTGATGAAATCGCTTAATCAAGGGGCATAACTCTTACCCACTAAAATTTTCAAAGTTGCAAAAATAGGGTTGTGACCCATCTAATTGCTCCTGGGACCATAAAGAAAGAACTTTTATCCATTTCCGAAGACCAAAAAAGTGCCGGTTTTCGCTAATTTGGGCGTAATCGCACTTATTCAAGCCTCGTAACCCTCAACGCGCAAGAATTCCAAGTCATCAAAGTCACCAAAAGTAGGGTTGTGGCATATCAAAATGTAGCTGAGATCATTTCGAACGACATAAGTTGGTCCAAAAATTCCAAAAAAGCGACGGTTTTCCCAATATTTGATGAAATCGCTTAATCAAGGGGCATAACTCTTACCCACTAAAATTTTCAAAGTTGCAAAAATAGGGTTGTGACCCATCTAATTGCTCCTGGGACCATCACGAAGAACTTTTATCCATTTCCGAAGACCAAAAAAGTGCCGGTTTTCGCTAATTTGGGCGTAATCGCACTTATTCAAGCCTCGTAACCCTCAACGCGCAAGAATTCCAAGTCATCAAAGTCACCAAAAGTAGGGTTGTGGCATATCAAAATGTAGCTGAGATCATTTCGAACGACATAAGTTGGTCCAAAAATTCCAAAAAAGCGACGGTTTTCCCAATATTTGATGAAATCGCTTAATCAAGGGGCATAACTCTTACCCACTAAAATTTTCAAAGTTGCAAAAATAGGGTTGTGACCCATCTAATTGCTCCTGGGACCATCACGAAGAACTTTTATCCATTTCCAAAGACCAAAAAAGTGCCGGTTTTCGCTAATTTGGGCGTAATCGCACTTATTCAAGCCTCGTAACCCTCAACGCGCAAGAATTCCAAGTCATCAAAGTCACCAAAAGTAGGGTTGTGGCATATCAAAATGTAGCTGAGATCATTTCGAACGACATAAGTTGGTCCAAAAATTCCAAAAAAGCGACGGTTTTCCCAATATTTGATGAAATCGCTTAATCAAGGGGCATAACTCTTACCCACTAAAATTTTCAAAGTTGCAAAAATAGGGTTGTGACCCATCTAATTGCTCCTGGGACCATCACGAAGAACTTTTATCCATTTCCGAAGACCAAAAAAGTGCCGGTTTTCGCTAATTTGGGCGTAATCGCACTTATTCAAGCCTCGTAACCCTCAACGCGCAAGAATTCCAAGTCATCAAAGTCACCAAAAGTAGGGTTGTGGCATATCAAAATGTAGCTGAGATCATTTCGAACGACATAAGTTGGTCCAAAAATTCCAAAAAAGCGACGGTTTTCCCAATATTTGATGAAATCGCTTAATCAAGGGGCATAACTCTTACCCACTAAAATTTTCAAAGTTGCAAAAATAGGGTTGTGACCCATCTAATTGCTCCTGGGACCATCACGAAGAACTTTTATCCATTTCCGAAGACCAAAAAAGTGCCGGTTTTCGCTAATTTGGGCGTAATCGCACTTATTCAAGCCTCGTAACCCTCAACGCGCAAGAATTCCAAGTCATCAAAGTCACCAAAAGTAGGGTTGTGGCATATCAAAATGTAGCTGAGATCATTTCGAACGACATAAGTTGGTCCAAAAATTCCAAAAAAGCGACGGTTTTCCCAATATTTGATGAAATCGCTTAATCAAGGGGCATAACTCTTACCCACTAAAATTTTCAAAGTTGCAAAAATAGGGTTGTGACCCATCTAATTGCTCCTGGGACCATCACGAAGAACTTTTATCCATTTCCAAAGACCAAAAAAGTGCCGGTTTTCGCTAATTTGGGCGTAATCGCACTTATTCAAGCCTCGTAACCCTCAACGCGCAAGAATTCCAAGTCATCAAAGTCACCAAAAGTAGGGTTGTGGCATATCAAAATGTAGCTGAGATCATTTCGAACGACATAAGTTGGTCCAAAAATTCCAAAAAAGCGACGGTTTTCCCAATATTTGATGAAATCGCTTAATCAAGGGGCATAACTCTTACCCACTAAAATTTTCAAAGTTGCAAAAATAGGGTTGTGACCCATCTAATTGCTCCTGGGACCATCACGAAGAACTTTTATCCATTTCCGAAGACCAAAAAAGTGCCGGTTTTCGCTAATTTGGGCGTAATCGCACTTATTCAAGCCTCGTAACCCTCAACGCGCAAGAATTCCAAGTCATCAAAGTCACCAAAAGTAGGGTTGTGGCATATCAAAATGTAGCTGAGATCATTTCGAACGACATAAGTTGGTCCAAAAATTCCAAAAAAGCGACGGTTTTCCCAATATTTGATGAAATCGCTTAATCAAGGGGCATAACTCTTACCCACTAAAATTTTCAAAGTTGCAAAAATAGGGTTGTGACCCATCTAATTGCTCCTGGGACCATCACGAAGAACTTTTATCCATTTCCGAAGACCAAAAAAGTGCCGGTTTTCGCTAATTTGGGCGTAATCGCACTTATTCAAGCCTCGTAACCCTCAACGCGCAAGAATTCCAAGTCATCAAAGTCACCAAAAGTAGGGTTGTGGCATATCAAAATGTAGCTGAGATCATTTCGAACGACATAAGTTGGTCCAAAAAATCCAAAAAAGCGACGGTTTTCCCAATATTTGATGAAATCGCTTAATCAAGGGGCATAACTCTTACCCACTACAATTTTCAAAGTTGCAAAAATAGGGTTGTGACCCATCTAATTGCTCCTGGGACCATCACGAAGAACTTTTATCCATTTCCGAAAACCAAAAAAGTGCCGGTTTTCGCTAATTTGGGCGTAATCGCACTTATTCAAGCCTCGTAACCCTCAACGCGCAAGAATTCCAAGTCATCAAAGTCACCAAAAGTAGGGTTGTGGCATATCAAAATGTAGCTGAGATCATTTCGAACGACATAAGTTGGTCCAAAAATTCCAAAAAAGCGACGGTTTTCCCAATATTTGATGAAATCGCTTAATCAAGGGGCATAACTCTTACCCACTAAAATTTTCAAAGTTGCAAAAATAGGGTTGTGACCCATCTAATTGCTCCTGGGACCATCACGAAGAACTTTTATCCATTTCCGAAGACCAAAAAAGTGCCGGTTTTCGCTAATTTGGGCGTAATCGCACTTATTCAAGCCTCGTAACCCTCAACGCGCAAGAATTCCAAGTCATCAAAGTCACCAAAAGTAGGGTTGTGGCATATCAAAATGTAGCTGAGATCATTTAGAACGACATAAGTTGGTCCAAAAATTCCAAAAAAGCGACGGTTTTCCCAATATTTGATGAAATCGCTTAATCAAGGGGCATAACTCTTACCCACTAAAATTTTCAAAGTTGCAAAAATAGGGTTGTGACCCATCTAATTGCTCCTGGGACCATCACGAAGAACTTTTATCCATTTCCGAAGACCAAAAAAGTGCCGGTTTTCGCTAATTTGGGCGTAATCGCACTTATTCAAGCCTCGTATCCCTCAACGCGCAAGAATTCCAAGTCATCAAAGTCACCAAAAGTAGGGTTGTGGCATATCAAAATGTAGCTGAGATCATTTCGAACGACATAAGTTGGTCCAAAAATTCCAAAAAAGCGACGGTTTTCCCAATATTTGATGAAATCGCTTAATCAAGGGGCATAACTCTTACCCACTAAAATTTTCAAAGTTGCAAAAATAGGGTTGTGACCCATCTAATTGCTCCTGGGACCATCACGAAGAACTTTTATCCATTTCCGAAGACCAAAAAAGTGCCGGTTTTCGCTAATTTGGGCGTAATCGCACTTATTCAAGCCTCGTAACCCTCAACGCGCAAGAATTCCAAGTCATCAAAGTCACCAAAAGTAGGGTTGTGGCATATCAAAATGTAGCTGAGATCATTTCGAACGACATAAGTTGGTCAAAAAATTCCAAAAAAAGCGACGGTTTTCCCAATATTTGATGAAATCGCTTAATCAAGGGGCATAACTCTTACCCACTAAAATTTTCAAAGTTGCAAAAATAGGGTTGTGACCCATCTAATTGCTCCTGGGACCATCACGAAGAACTTTTATCCATTTCCGAAGACCAAAAAAGTGCCGGTTTTCGCTAATTTGGGCGTAATCGCACTTATTCAAGCCTCGTAACCCTCAACGCGCAAGAATTCCAAGTCATCAAAGTCACCAAAAGTAGGGTTGTGGCATATCAAAATGTAGCTGAGATAATTTCGAACGACATAAGTTGGTCCAAAAATTCCAAAAAAGCGACGGTTTTCCCAATATTTGATGAAATCGCTTAATCAAGGGGCATAACTCTTACCCACTAAAATTTTCAAAGTTGCAAAAATAGGGTTGTGACCCATCTAATTGCTCCTGGGACCATCACGAAGAACTTTTATCCATTTCCGAAGACCAAAAAAGTGCCGGTTTTCGCTAATTTGGGCGTAATCGCACTTATTCAAGCCTCGTAACCCTCAACGCGCAAGAATTCCAAGTCATCAAAGTCACCAAAAGTAGGGTTGTGGCATATCAAAATGTAGCTGAGATCATTTCGAACGACATAAGTTGGTCCAAAAATTCCAAAAAAGCGACGGTTTTCCCAATATTTGATGAAATCGCTTAATCAAGGGGCATAACTCTTACCCACTAAAATTTTCAAAGTTGCAAAAATAGGTTTGTGACCCATCTAATTGCTCCTGGGACCATCACGAAGAACTTTTATCCATTTCCGAAGACCAAAAAAGTGCCGGTTTTCGCTAATTTGGGCGTAATCGCACTTATTCAAGCCTCGTAACCCTCAACGCGCAAGAATTCCAAGTCATCAAAGTCACCAAAAGTAGGGTTGTGGCATATCAAAATGTAGCTGAGATCATTTCGAACGACATAAGTTGGTCCAAAAATTCCAAAAAAGCGACGGTTTTCCCAATATTTGATGAAATCGCTTAATCAAGGGGCATAACTCTTACCCACTAAAATTTTCAAAGTTGCAAAAATAGGGTTGTGACCCATCTAATTGCTCCTGGGACCATCACGAAGAACTTTTATCCATTTCCGAAGACCAAAAAAGTGCCGGTTTTCGCTAATTTGGGCGTAATCGCACTTATTCAAGCCTCGTAACCCTCAACGCGCAAGAATTCCAAGTCATCAAAGTCACCAAAAGTAGGGTTGTGGCATATCAAAATGTAGCTGAGATCATTTCGAACGACATAAGTTGGTCCAAAAATTCCAAAAAAGCGACGGTTTTCCCAATATTTGATGAAATCGCTTAATCAAGGGGCATAACTCTTACCCACTAAAATTTTCAAAGTTGCAAAAATAGGGTTGTGACCCATCTAATTGCTCCTGGGACCATCACGAAGAACTTTTATCCATTTCCGAAGACCAAAAAAGTGCCGGTTTTCGCTAATTTGGGCGTAATCGCACTTATTCAAGCCTCGTAACCCTCAACGCGCAAGAATTCCAAGTCATCAAAGTCACCAAAAGTAGGGTTGTGGCATATCAAAATGTAGCTGAGATCATTTCGAACGACATAAGTTGGTCCAAAAATTCCAAAAAAGCGACGGTTTTCCCAATATTTGATGAAATCGCTTAATCAAGGGGCATAACTCTTACCCACTAAAATTTTCAAAGTTGCAAAAATAGGGTTGTGACCCATCTAATTGCTCCTGGGACCATCACGAAGAACTTTTATCCATTTCCGAAGACCAAAAAAGTGCCGGTTTTCGCTAATTTGGGCGTAATCGCACTTATTCAAGCCTCGTAACCCTCAACGCGCAAGAATTCCAAGTCATCAAAGTCACCAAAAGTAGGGTTGTGGCATATCAAAATGTAGCTGAGATCATTTCGAACGACATAAGTTGGTCCAAAAATTCCAAAAAAGCGACAGTTTTCCCAATATTTGATGAAATCGCTTAATCAAGGGGCATAACTCTTACCCACTAAAATTTTCAAAGTTGCAAAAATAGGGTTGTGACCCATCTAATTGCTCCTGGGACCATCATGAAGAACTTTTATCCATTTCCGAAGACCAAAAAAGTGCCGGTTTTCGCTAATTTGGGCGTAATCGCACTTATTCAAGCCTCGTAACCCTCAACGCGCAAGAATTCCAAGTCATCAAAGTCACCAAAAGTAGGGTTGTGGCATATCAAAATGTAGCTGAGATCATTTCGAACGACATAAGTTGGTCCAAAAATTCCAAAAAAGCGACGGTTTTCCCAATATTTGATGAAATCGCTTAATCAAGGGGCATAACTCTTACCCACTAAAATTTTCAAAGTTGCAAAAATAGGGTTGTGACCCATCTAATTGCTCCTCGGACCATCACGAAGAACTTTTATCCATTTCCGAAGACCAAAAAAGTGCCGGTTTTCGCTAATTTGGGCGTAGTCGCACTTATTCAAGCCTCGTAACCCTCAACGCGCAAGAATTCCAAGTCATCAAAGTCACCAAAAGTAGGGTTGTGGCATATCAAAATGTAGCTGAGATCATTTCGAACGACATAAGTTGGTCCAAAAATTCCAAAAAAGGGACGGTTTTCCCAATATTTGATGAAATCGCTTAATCAAGGGGCATAACTCTTACCCACTAAAATTTTCAAAGTTGCAAAAATAGGGTTGTGACCCATCTAATTGCTCCTGGGACCATCACGAAGAACTTTTATCCATTTCCGAAGACCAAAAAAGTGCCGGTTTTCGCTAATTTGGGCGTAATCGCACTTATTCAAGCCTCGTAACCCTCAACGCGCAAGAATTCCAAGTCATCAAAGTCACCAAAAGTAGGGTTGTGGCATATCAAAATGTAGCTGAGATCATTTCGAACGACATAAGTTGGTCCAAAAATTCCAAAAAAGCGACGGTTTTCCCAATATTTGATGAAATCGCTTAATCAAGGGGCATAACTCTTACCCACTAAAATTTTCAAAGTTGCAAAAATAGGGTTGTGACCCATCTAGTTGCTCCTGGGACCATCACGAAGAACTTTTATCCATTTCCGAAGACCAAAAAAGTGCCGGTTTTCGCTAATTTGGGCGTAATCGCACTTATTCAAGCCTCGTAACCCTCAACGCGCAAGAATTCCAAGTCATCAAAGTCACCAAAAGTAGGGTTGTGGCATATCAAAATGTAGCTGAGATCATTTCGAACGACATAAGTTGGTCCAAAAATTCCAAAAAAGCGACGGTTTTCCCAATATTTGATGAAATCGCTTAATCAAGGGGCATAACTCTTACCCACTAAAATTTTCAAAGTTGCAAAAATAGGGTTGTGACCCATCTAATTGCTCCTGGGACCATCACAAAGAACTTTTATCCATTTCCGAAGACCAAAAAAGTGCCGGTTTTCGCTAATTTGGGCGTAATCGCACTTATTCAAGCCTCGTAACCCTCAACGCGCAAGAATTCCAAGTCATCAAAGTCACCAAAAGTAGGGTTGTGGCATATCAAAATGTAGCTGAGATCATTTCGAACGACATAAGTTGGTCCAAAAATTCCAAAAAAGCGACGGTTTTCCCAATATTTGATGAAATCGCTTAATCAAGGGGCATAACTCTTACCCACTAAAATTTTCAAAGTTGCAAAAATAGGGTTGTGACCCATCTAATTGCTCCTGGGACCATCACGAAGAACTTTTATCCATTTCCGAAGACCAAAAAAGTGCCGGTTTTCGCTAATTTGGGCGTAATCGCACTTATTCAAGCCTCGTAACCCTCAACGCGCAAGAATTCCAAGTCATCAAAGTCACCAAAAGTAGGGTTGTGGCATATCAAAATGTAGCTGAGATCATTTCGAACGACATAAGTTGGTCCAAAAATTCCAAAAAAGCGACGGTTTTCCCAATATTTGATGAAATCGCTTAATCAAGGGGCATAACTCTTACCCACTAAAATTTTCAAAGTTGCAAAAATAGGGTTGTGACCCATCTAATTGCTCCTGGGACCATCACGAAGAACTTTTATCCATTTCCGAAGACCAAAAAAGTGCCGGTTTTCGCTAATTTGGGCGTAATCGCACTTATTCAAGCCTCGTAACCCTCAACGCGCAAGAATTCCAAGTCATCAAAGTCACCAAAAGTAGGGTTGTGGCATATCAAAATGTAGCTGAGATCATTTCGAACGACATAAGTTGGTCCAAAAATTCCAAAAAAGCGACGGTTTTCCCAATATTTGATGAAATCGCTTAATCAAGGGGCATAACTCTTACCCACTAAAATTTTCAAAGTTGCAAAAATAGGGTTGTGACCCATCTAATTGCTCCTGGGACCATCACGAAGAACTTTTATCCATTTCCGAAGACCAAAAAAGTGCCGGTTTTCGCTAATTTGGGCGTAATCGCACTTATTCAAGCCTCGTAACCCTCAACGCGCAAGAATTCCAAGTCATCAAAGTCACCAAAAGTAGGGTTGTGGCATATCAAAATGTAGCTGAGATCATTTCGAACGACATAAGTTGGTCCAAAAATTCCAAAAAAGCGACGGTTTTCCCAATATTTGATGAAATCGCTTAATCAAGGGGCATAACTCTTACCCACTAAAATTTTCAAAGTTGCAAAAATAGGGTTGTGACCCATCTAATTGCTCCTGGGACCATCACGAAGAACTTTTATCCATTTCCGAAGACCAAAAAAGTGCCGGTTTTCGCTAATTTGGGCGTAATCGCACTTATTCAAGCCTCGTAACCCTCAACGCGCAAGAATTCCAAGTCATCAAAGTCACCAAAAGTAGGGTTGTGGCATATCAAAATGTAGCTGAGATCATTTCGAACGACATAAGTTGGTCCAAAAATTCCAAAAAAGCGACGGTTTTCCCAATATTTGATGAAATCGCTTAATCAAGGGGCATAACTCTTACCCACTAAAATTTTCAAAGTTGCAAAAATAGGGTTGTGACCCATCTAATTGCTCCTGGGACCATCACGAAGAACTTTTATCCAATTCCGAAGACCAAAAAAGTGCCGGTTTTCGCTAATTTGGGCGTAATCGCACTTATTCAAGCCTCGTAACCCTCAACGCGCAAGAATTCCAAGTCATCAAAGTCACCAAAAGTAGGGTTGTGGCATATCAAAATGTAGCTGAGATCATTTCGAACGACATAAGTTGGTCCAAAAATTCCAAAAAAGCGACGGTTTTCCCAATATTTGATGAAATCGCTTAATCAAGGGGCATAACTCTTACCCACTAAAATTTTCAAAGTTGCAAAAATAGGGTTGTGACTCATCTAATTGCTCCTGGGACCATCACAAAGAACTTTTATCCATTTCCGAAGACCAAAAAAGTGCCGGTTTTCGCTAATTTGGGCGTAATCGCACTTATTCAAGCCTCGTAACCCTCAACGCGCAAGAATTCCAAGTCATCAAAGTCACCAAAAGTAGGGTTGTGGCATATCAAAATGTAGCTGAGATCATTTCGAACGACATAAGTTGGTCCAAAAATTCCAAAAAAGCGACGGTTTTCCCAATATTTGATGAAATCGCTTAATCAAGGGGCATAACTCTTACCCACTAAAATTTTCAAAGTTGCAAAAATAGGGTTGTGACCCATCTAATTGCTCCTGGGACCATCACGAAGAACTTTTATCCATTTCCGAAGACCAAAAAAGTGCCGGTTTTCGCTAATTTGGGCGTAATCGCACTTATTCAAGCCTCGTAACCCTCAACGCGCAAGAATTCCAAGTCATCAAAGTCACCAAAAGTAGGGTTGTGGCATATCAAAATGTAGCTGAGATCATTTCGAACGACATAAGTTGGTCCAAAAATTCCAAAAAAGCGACGGTTTTCCCAATATTTGATGAAATCGCTTAATCAAGGGGCATAACTCTTACCCACTAAAATTTTCAAAGTTGCAAAAATAGGGTTGTGACCCATCTAATTGCTCCTGGGACCATCACGAAGAACTTTTATCCATTTCCGAAGACCAAAAAAGTGCCGGTTTTCGCTAATTTGGGCGTAATCGCACTTATTCAAGCCTCGTAACCCTCAACGCGCAAGAATTCCAAGTCATCAAAGTCACCAAAAGTAGGGTTGTGGCATATCAAAATGTAGCTGAGATCATTTCGAACGACATAAGTTGGTCCAAAAATTCCAAAAAAGCGACGGTTTTCCCAATATTTGATGAAATCGCTTAATCAAGGGGCATAACTCTTACCCACTAAAATTTTCAAAGTTGCAAAAATAGGGTTGTGACCCATCTAATTGCTCCTGGGACCATCACGAAGAACTTTTATCCATTTCCGAAGACCAAAAAAGTGCCGGTTTTCGCTAATTTGGGCGTAATCGCACTTATTCAAGCCTCGTAACCCTCAACGCGCAAGAATTCCAAGTCATCAAAGTCACCAAAAGTAGGGTTGTGGCATATCAAAATGTAGCTGAGATCATTTCGAACGACATAAGTTGGTCCAAAAATTCCAAAAAAGCGACGGTTTTCCCAATATTTGATGAAATCGCTTAATCAAGGGGCATAACTCTTACCCACTAAAATTTTCAAAGTTGCAAAAATAGGGTTGTGACCCATCTATTTGCTCCTGGGACCATCACAAAGAACTTTTATCCATTTCCGAAGACCAAAAAAGTGCCGGTTTTCGCTAATTTGGGCGTAATCGCACTTATTCAAGCCTCGTAACCCTCAACGCGCAAGAATTCCAAGTCATCAAAGTCACCAAAAGTAGGGTTGTGGCATATCAAAATGTAGCTGAGATCATTTCGAACGACATAAGTTGGTCCAAAAATTCCAAAAAAGCGACGGTTTTCCCAATATTTGATGAAATCGCTTAATCAAGGGGCATAACTCTTACCCACTAAAATTTTCAAAGTTGCAAAAATAGGGTTGTGACCCATCTAATTGCTCCTGGGACCATCACGAAGAACTTTTATCCAAGTCCGAAGACCAAAAAAGTGCCGGTTTTCGCTAATTTGGGCGTAATCGCACTTATTCAAGCCTCGTAACCCTCAACGCGCAAGAATTCCAAGTCATCAAAGTCACCAAAAGTAGGGTTGTGGCATATCAAAATGTAGCTGAGATCATTTCGAACGACATAAGTTGGTCCAAAAATTCCAAAAAAGCGACGGTTTTCCCAATATTTGATGAAATCGCTTAATCAAGGGGCATAACTCTTACCCACTAAAATTTTCAAAGTTGCAAAAATAGGGTTGTGACTCATCTAATTGCTCCTGGGACCATCACAAAGAACTTTTATCCATTTCCGAAGACCAAAAAAGTGCCGGTTTTCGCTAATTTGGGCGTAATCGCACTTATTCAAGCCTCGTAACCCTCAACGCGCAAGAATTCCAAGTCATCAAAGTCACCAAAAGTAGGGTTGTGGCATATCAAAATGTAGCTGAGATCATTTCGAACGACATAAGTTGGTCCAAAAATTCCAAAAAAGCGACGGTTTTCCCAATATTTGATGAAATCGCTTAATCAAGGGGCATAACTCTTACCCACTAAAATTTTCAAAGTTGCAAAAATAGGGTTGTGACCCATCTAATTGCTCCTGGGACCATCACGAAGAACTTTTATCCATTTCCGAAGACCAAAAAAGTGCCGGTTTTCGCTAATTTGGGCGTAATCGCACTTATTCAAGCCTCGTAACCCTCAACGCGCAAGAATTCCAAGTCATCAAAGTCACCAAAAGTAGGGTTGTGGCATATCAAAATGTAGCTGAGATCATTTCGAACGACATAAGTTGGTCCAAAAATTCCAAAAAAGCGACGGTTTTCCCAATATTTGATGAAATCGCTTAATCAAGGGGCATAACTCTTACCCACTAAAATTTTCAAAGTTGCAAAAATAGGGTTGTGACCCATCTAATTGCTCCTGGGACCATCACGAAGAACTTTTATCCATTTCCGAAGACCAAAAAAGTGCCGGTTTTCGCTAATTTGGGCGTAATCGCACTTATTCAAGCCTCGTAACCCTCAACGCGCAAGAATTCCAAGTCATCAAAGTCACCAAAAGTAGGGTTGTGGCATATCAAAATGTAGCTGAGATCATTTCGAACGACATAAGTTGGTCCAAAAATTCCAAAAAAGCGACGGTTTTCCCAATATTTGATGAAATCGCTTAATCAAGGGGCATAACTCTTACCCACTAAAATTTTCAAAGTTGCAAAAATAGGGTTGTGACCCATCTAATTGCTCCTGGGACCATCACGAAGAACTTTTATCCATTTCCGAAGACCAAAAAAGTGCCGGTTTTCGCTAATTTGGGCGTAATCGCACTTATTCAAGCCTCGTAACCCTCAACGCGCAAGAATTCCAAGTCATCAAAGTCACCAAAAGTAGGGTTGTGGCATATCAAAATGTAGCTGAGATCATTTCGAACGACATAAGTTGGTCCAAAAATTCCCAAAAAGCGACGGTTTTCCCAATATTTGATGAAATCGCTTAATCAAGGGGCATAACTCTTACCCACTAAAATTTTCAAAGTTGCAAAAATAGGGTTGTGACCCATCTAATTGCTCCTGGGACCATCACAAAGAACTTTTATCCATTTCCGAAGACCAAAAAAGTGCCGGTTTTCGCTAATTTGGGCGTAATCGCACTTATTCAAGCCTCGTAACCCTCAACGCGCAAGAATTCCAAGTCATCAAAGTCACCAAAAGTAGGGTTGTGGCATATCAAAATGTAGCTGAGATCATTTCGAACGACATAAGTTGGTCCAAAAATTCCAAAAAAGCGACGGTTTTCCCAATATTTGATGAAATCGCTTAATCAAGGGGCATAACTCTTACCCACTAAAATTTTCAAAGTTGCAAAAATAGGGTTGTGACCCATCTAATTGCTCCTGGGACCATCACGAAGAACTTTTATCCATTTCCGAAGACCAAAAAAGTGCCGGTTTTCGCTAATTTGGGCGTAATCGCACTTATTCAAGCCTCGTAACCCTCAACGCGCAAGAATTCCAAGTCATCAAAGTCACCAAAAGTAGGGTTGTGGCATATCAAAATGTAGCTGAGATCATTTCGAACGACATAAGTTGGTCCAAAAATTCCAAAAAAGCGACGGTTTTCCCAATATTTGATGAAATCGCTTAATCAAGGGGCATAACTCTTACCCACTAAAATTTTCAAAGTTGCAAAAATAGGGTTGTGACCCATCTAATTGCTCCTGGGACCATCACGAAGAACTTTTATCCAATTCCGAAGACCAAAAAAGTGCCGGTTTTCGCTAATTTGGGCGTAATCGCACTTATTCAAGCCTCGTAACCCTCAACGCGCAAGAATTCCAAGTCATCAAAGTCACCAAAAGTAGGGTTGTGGCATATCAAAATGTAGCTGAGATCATTTCGAACGACATAAGTTGGTCCAAAAATTCCAAAAAAGCGACGCCAATAATTGATGAAATCGCTTAATCAAGGGGCATAACTCTTACCCACTAAAATTTTCAAAGTTGCAAAAATAGGGTTGTGACCCATCTAATTGCTCCTGGGGACCATCACAAAGAACTTTTATCCATTTCCGAAGACCAAAAAAGTGCCGGTTTTCGCTAATTTGGGCGTAATCGCACTTATTCAAGCCTCGTAACCCTCAACGCGCAAGAATTCCAAGTCATCAAAGTCACCAAAAGTAGGGTTGTGGCATATCAAAATGTAGCTGAGATCATTTCGAACGACATAAGTTGGTCCAAAAATTCCAAAAAAGCGACGGTTTTCCCAATATTTGATGAAATCGCTTAATCAAGGGGCATAACTCTTACCCACTAAAATTTTCAAAGTTGCAAAAATAGGGTTGTGACCCATCTAATTGCTCCTGGGGACCATCACGAAGAACTTTTATCCATTTCCGAAGACCAAAAAAGTGCCGGTTTTTCGCTAATTTGGGCGTAATCGCACTTATTCAAGCCTCGTAACCCTCAACGCGCAAGAATTCCAAGTCATCAAAGTCACCAAAAGTAGGGTTGTGGCATATCAAAATGTAGCTGAGATCATTTTCGAACGACATAAGTTGGTCCAAAAATTCCAAAAAAGCGACGGTTTTCCCAATATTTGATGAAATCGCTTAATCAAGGGGCATAACTCTTACCCACTAAAATTTTCAAAGTTGCAAAAATAGGGTTGTGACCCATCTAATTGCTCCTGGGACCATCACGAAGAACTTTTATCCATTTCCGAAGACCAAAAAAGTGCCGGTTTTCGCTAATTTGGGCGTAATCGCACTTATTCAAGCCTCGTAACCCTCAACGCGCAAGAATTCCAAGTCATCAAAGTCACCAAAAGTAGGGTTGTGGCATATCAAAATGTAGCTGAGATCATTTCGAACGACATAAGTTGGTCCAAAAATTCCAAAAAAGCGACGGTTTTCCCAATATTTGATGAAATCGCTTAATCAAGGGGCATAACTCTTACCCACTAAAATTTTCAAAGTTGCAAAAATAGGGTTGTGACCCATCTAATTGCTCCTGGGACCATCACGAAGAACTTTTATCCATTTCCGAAGACCAAAAAAGTGCCGGTTTTCGCTAATTTGGGCGTAATCGCACTTATTCAAGCCTCGTAACCCTCAACGCGCAAGAATTCCAAGTCATCAAAGTCACCAAAAGTAGGGTTGTGGCATATCAAAATGTAGCTGAGATCATTTCGAACGACATAAGTTGGTCCAAAAATTCCAAAAAAGCGACGGTTTTCCCAATATTTGATGAAATCGCTTAATCAAGGGGCATAACTCTTACCCACTAAAATTTTCAAAGTTGCAAAAATAGGGTTGTGACCCATCTAATTGCTCCTGGGGACCATCACGAAGAACTTTTATCCATTTCCGAAGACCAAAAAAGTGCCGGTTTTCGCTAATTTGGGCGTAATCGCACTTATTCAAGCCTCGTAACCCTCAACGCGCAAGAATTCCAAGTCATCAAAGTCACCAAAAGTAGGGGTTGTGGCATATCAAAATGTAGCTGAGATCATTTCGAACGACATAAGTTGGTCCAAAAATTCCAAAAAAGCGACGGTTTTCCCAATATTTGATGAAATCGCTTAATCAAGGGGCATAACTCTTAACCACTAAAATTTTCAAAGTTGCAAAAATAGGGTTGTGACCCATCTAATTGCTCCTGGGACCATCACGAAGAACTTTTATCCATTTCCGAAGACCAAAAAAGTGCCGGTTTTCGCTAATTTGGGCGTAATCGCACTTATTCAAGCCTCGTAACCCTCAACGCGCAAGAATTCCAAGTCATCAAAGTCACCAAAAGTAGGGTTGTGGCATATCAAAATGTAGCTGAGATCATTTCGAACGACATAAGTTGGTCCAAAAATTCCAAAAAAGCGACGGTTTTCCCAATATTTGATGAAATCGCTTAATCAAGGGGCATAACTCTTACCCACTAAAATTTTCAAAGTTGCAAAAATAGGGTTGTGACCCATCTAATTGCTCCTGGGGACCATCACGAAGAACTTTTATCCATTTCCGAAGACCAAAAAAAGTGCCGGTTTTCGCTAATTTGGGCGTAATCGCACTTATTCAAGCCTCGTAACCCTCAACGCGCAAGAATTCCAAGTCATCAAAGTCACCAAAAGTAGGGTTGTGGCATATCAAAATGTAGCTGAGATCATTTCGAACGACATAAGTTGGTCCAAAAATTCCAAAAAAGCGACGGTTTTCCCAATATTTGATGAAATCGCTTAATCAAGGGGCATAACTCTTACCCACTAAAATTTTCAAAGTTGCAAAAATAGGGTTGTGACCCATCTAATTGCTCCTGGGACCATCACGAAGAACTTTTATCCATTTCCGAAGACCAAAAAAGTGCCGTTTTTTGCTAATTTGGGCGTAATCGCACTTATTCAAGCCTCGTAACCCTCAACGCGCAAGAATTCCAAGTCATCAAAGTCACCAAAAGTAGGGTTGTGGCATATCAAAATGTAGCTGAGATCATTTCGAACGACATAAGTTGGTCCAAAAATTCCAAAAAAGCGACGGTTTTCCCAATATTTGATGAAATCGCTTAATCAAGGGGCATAACTCTTACCCACTAAAATTTTCAAAGTTGCAAAAATAGGGTTGTGACCCATCTAATTGCTCCTGGGACCATCACGAAGAACTTTTATCCATTTCCGAAGACCAAAAAAGTGCCGGTTTTCGCTAATTTGGGCGTAATCGCACTTATTCAAGCCTCGTAACCCTCTCACGCAAGAATTCCAAGTCATCAAAGTCACCAAAAGTAGGGTTGTGGCATATCAAAATGTAGCTGAGATCATTTCGAACGACATAAGTTGGTCCAAAAATTCCAAAAAAGCGACGGTTTTCCCAATATTTGATGAAATCGCTTAATCAAGGGGCATAACTCTTACCCACTAAAATTTTCAAAGTTGCAAAAATAGGGTTGTGACCCATCTAATTGCTCCTGGGACCATCACGAAGAACTTTTATCCATTTCCGAAGACCAAAAAAGTGCCGGTTTTCGCTAATTTGGGCGTAATCGCACTTATTCAAGCCTCGTAACCCTCAACGCGCAAGAATTCCAAGTCATCAAAGTCACCAAAAGTAGGGTTGTGGCATATCAAAATGTAGCTGAGATCATTTCGAACGACATAAGTTGGTCCAAAAATTCCAAAAAAGCGACGGTTTTCCCAATATTTGATGAAATCGCTTAATCAAGGGGCATAACTCTTACCCACTAAAATTTTCAAAGTTGCAAAAATAGGGTTGTGACCCATCTAATTGCTCCTGGGACCATCACGAAGAACTTTTATCCATTTCCGAAGACCAAAAAAGTGCCGGTTTTCGCTAATTTGGGCGTAATCGCACTTATTCAAGCCTCGTAACCCTCAACGCGCAAGAATTCCAAGTCATCAAAGTCACCAAAAAGTAGGGTTGTGGCATATCAAAATGTAGCTGAGATCATTTCGAACGACATAAGTTGGTCCAAAAATTCCAAAAAAGCGACGGTTTTCCCAATATTTGATGAAATCGCTTAATCAAGGGGCATAACTCTTACCCACTAAAATTTTCAAAGTTGCAAAAATAGGGTTGTGACCCATCTAATTGCTCCTGGGACCATCACGAAGAACTTTTATCCATTTCCGAAGACCAAAAAAGTGCCGGTTTTCGCTAATTTGGGCGTAATCGCACTTATTCAAGCCTCGTAACCCTCAACGCGCAAGAATTCCAAGTCATCAAAGTCACCAAAAGTAGGGTTGTGGCATATCAAAATGTAGCTGAGATCATTTCGAACGACATAAGTTGGTCCAAAAATTCCAAAAAGCGACGGTTTTCCCAATATTTGATGAAATCGCTTAATCAAGGGGCATAACTCTTACCCACTAAAATTTTCAAAGTTGCAAAAATAGGGTTGTGACCCATCTAATTGCTCCTGGGACAATCACGAAGAACTTTTATCCATTTCCGAAGACCAAAAAAGTGCCGGTTTTCGCTAATTTGGGCGTAATCGCTCTTATTCCAGCCTCGTAACCCTCAACGCGCAAGAATTCCAAGTCATCAAAGTCACCAAAAGTAGGGTTGTGGCATATCAAAATGTAGCTGAGATCATTTCGAACGACATAAGTTGGTCCAAAAATTCCAAAAATGCGACGGTTTTCCCAATATTTGATGAAATCGCTTAATCAAGGGGCATAACTCTTACCCACTAAAATTTTCAAAGTTGCAAAAATAGGGTTGTGACCCATCTAATTGCTCCTGGGACCATCACGAAGAACTTTTATGCATTTCCGAAGACCAAAAAAGTGCCGGTTTTCGCTAATTTGGGCGTAATCGCACTTATTCAAGCCTCGTAACCCTCAACGCGCAAGAATTCCAAGTCATCAAAGTCACCAAAAGTAGGGTTGTGGCATATCAAAATGTAGCTGAGATCATTTCGAACGACATAAGTTGGTCCAAAAATTCCAAAAAAGCGACGGTTTTCCCAATATTTGATGAAATCGCTTAATCAAGGGGCATAACTCTTACCCACTAAAATTTTCAAAGTTGCAAAAATAGGGTTGTGACCCATCTAATTGCTCCTGGGACCATCACGAAGAACTTTTATCCATTTCCGAAGACCAAAAAAGTGCCGGTTTTCGCTAATTTGGGCGTAATCGCACTTATTCAAGCCTCGTAACCCTCAACGCGCAAGAATTCCAAGTCATCAAAGTCACCAAAAGTAGGGTTGTGGCATATCAAAATGTAGCTGAGATCATTTCGAACGACATAAGTTGGTCCAAAAATTCCAAAAAAGCGACGGTTTTCCCAATATTTGATGAAATCGCTTAATCAAGGGGCATAACTCTTACCCACTAAAATTTTCAAAGTTGCAAAAATAGGGTTGTGACCCATCTAATTGCTCCTGGGACCATCACGAAGAACTTTTATCCATTTCCGAAGACCAAAAAAGTGCCGGTTTTCGCTAATTTGGGCGTAATCGCACTTATTCAAGCCTCGTAACCCTCAACGCGCAAGAATTCCAAGTCATCAAAGTCACCAAAAGTAGGGTTGTGGGCATATCAAAATGTAGCTGAGATCATTTCGAACGACATAAGTTGGTCCAAAAATTCCAAAAAAGCGACGGTTTCCCCAATATTTGATGAAATCGCTTAATCAAGGGGCATAACTCTTACCCACTAAAATTTTCAAAGTTGCAAAAATAGGGTTGTGACCCATCTAATTGCTCCTGGGACCATCACGAAGAACTTTTATCCATTTCCGAAGACCAAAAAAGTGCCGGTTTTCGCTAATTTGGGCGTAATCGCACTTATTCAAGCCTCGTAACCCTCAACGCGCAAGAATTCCAAGTCATCAAAGTCACCAAAAGTAGGGTTGTGGCATATCAAAATGTAGCTGAGATCATTTCGAACGACATAAGTTGGTCCAAAAATTCCAAAAAAGCGACGGTTTTCCCAATATTTGATGAAATCGCTTAATCAAGGGGCATAACTCTTACCCACTAAAATTTTCAAAGTTGGAAAAATAGGGTTGTGACCCATCTAATTGCTCCTGGGACCATCACGAAGAACTTTTATCCATTTCCGAAGACCAAAAAAGTGCCGGTTTTCGCTAATTTGGGCGTAATCGCACTTATTCAAGCCTCGTAACCCTCAACGCGCAAGAATTCCAAGTCATCAAAGTCACCAAAAGTAGGGTTGTGGCATATCAAAATGTAGCTGAGATCATTTCGAACGACATAAGTTGGTCCAAAAATTCCAAAAAAGCGACGGTTTTCCCAATATTTGATGAAATCGCTTAATCAAGGGGCATAACTCTTACCCACTAAAATTTTCAAAGTTGCAAAAATAGGGTTGTGACCCATCTAATTGCTCCTGGGACCATCACGAAGAACTTTTATCCATTTCCGAAGACCAAAAAAGTGCCGGTTTTCGCTAATTTTGGCGTAATCACACTTATTCAAGGCTCGTAACCCTCAACGCGCAAGAATTCCAAGTCATCAAAGTCACCAAAAGTAGGGTTGTGGCATATCAAAATGTAGCTGAGATCATTTCGAACGACATAAGTTGGTCCAAAAATTCCAAAAAAGCGACGGTTTTTCCCAATATTTGATGAAATCGCTTAATCAAGGGGCATAACTCTTACCCACTAAAATTTTCAAAGTTGCAAAAATAGGGTTGTGACCCATCTAATTGCTCCTGGGACCATCACGAAGAACTTTTATCCATTTCCGAAGACCAAAAAAGTGCCGGTTTTCGCTAATTTGGGCGTAATCGCACTTATTCAAGCCTCGTAACCCTCAACGCGCAAGAATTCCAAGTCATCAAAGTCACCAAAAGTAGGGTTGTGGCATATCAAAATGTAGCTGAGATCATTTCGAACGACATAAGTTGGTCAAAAAATTCCAAAAAAGCGACGGTTTTCCCAATATTTGATGAAATCGCTTAATCAAGGGGCATAACTCTTACCCACTAAAATTTTCAAAGTTGCAAAAATAGGGTTGTGACCCATCTAATTGCTCCTGGGACCATCACGAAGAACTTTTATCCATTTCCGAAGACCAAAAAAGTGCCGGTTTTCGCTAATTTGGGCGTAATCGCACTTATTCAAGCCTCGTAACCCTCAACGCGCAAGAATTCCAAGTCATCAAAGTCACCAAAAGTAGGGTTGTGGCATATCAAAATGTAGCTGAGATCATTTCGAACGACATAAGTTGGTCCAAAAATTCCAAAAAAGCGACGGTTTTCCCAATATTTGATGAAATCGCTTAATCAAGGGGCATAACTCTTACCCACTAAAATTTTCAAAGTTGCAAAAATAGGGTTGTGACCCATCTAATTGCTCCTGGGACCATCACGAAGAACTTTTATCCATTTCCGAAGACCAAAAAAGTGCCGGTTTTCGCTAATTTGGGCGTAATCGCACTTATTCAAGCCTCGTAACCCTCAACGCGCAAGAATTCCAAGTCATCAAAGTCACCAAAAGTAGGGTTGTGGCATATCAAAATGTAGCTGAGATCATTTCGAACGACATAAGTTGGTCCAAAAATTCCAAAAAAGCGACGGTTTACCCAATATTTGATGAAATCGCTTAATCAAGGGGCATAACTCTTACCCACTAAAATTTTCAAAGTTGCAAAAATAGGGTTGTGACCCATCTAATTGCTCCTGGGACCATCACGAAGAACTTTTATCCATTTCCGAAGACCAAAAAAGTGCCGGTTTTCGCTAATTTGGGCGTAATCGCACTTATTCAAGCCTCGTAACCCTCAACGCGCAAGAATTCCAAGTCATCAAAGTCACCAAAAGTAGGGTTGTGGCATATCAAAATGTAGCTGAGATCATTTCGAACGACATAAGTTGGTCCAAAAATTCCAAAAAAGCGACGGTTTTCCCAATATTTGATGAAATCGCTTAATCAAGGGGCATAACTCTTACCCACTAAAATTTTCAAAGTTGCAAAAATAGGGTTGTGACCCATCTAATTGCTCCTGGGACCATCACGAAGAACTTTTATCCATTTCCGAAGACCAAAAAAGTGCCGGTTTTCGCTAATTTGGGCGTAATCGCACTTATTCAAGCCTCGTAACCCTCAACGCGCAAGAATTCCAAGTCATCAAAGTCACCAAAAGTAGGGTTGTGGCATATCAAAATGTAGCTGAGATCATTTCGAACGACATAAGTTGGTCCAAAAATTCCAAAAAAGCGACGGTTTTCCCAATATTTGATGAATCGCTTAATCAAGGGGCATAACTCTTACCCACTAAAATTTTCAAAGTTGCAAAAATAGGGTTGTGACCCATCTAATTGCTCCTGGGACCATCACGAAGAACTTTTATCCATTTCCGAAGACCAAAAAAGTGCCGGTTTTCGCTAATTTGGGCGTAATCGCACTTATTCAAGCCTCGTAACCCTCAACGCGCAAGAATTCCAAGTCATCAAAGTCACCAAAAGTAGGGTTGTGGCATATCAAAATGTAGCTGAGATCATTTCGAACGACATAAGTTGGTCCAAAAATTCCAAAAAAGCGACGGTTTTCCCAATATTTGATGAAATCGCTTAATCAAGGGGCATAACTCTTACCCACTAAAATTTTCAAAGTTGCAAAAATAGGGTTGTGACCCATCTAATTGCTCCTGGGACCATCACGAAGAACTTTTATCCATTTCCGAAGACCAAAAAAGTGCCGGTTTTCGCTAATTTGGGCGTAATCGCACTTATTCAAGCCTCGTAACCCTCAACGCGCAAGAATTCCAAGTCATCAAAGTCACCAAAAGTAGGGTTGTGGCATATCAAAATGTAGCTGAGATCATTTCGAACGACATAAGTTGGTCCAAAAATTCCAAAAAAGCGACGGTTTTCCCAATATTTGATGAATCGCTTAATCAAGGGGCATAACTCTTACCCACTAAAATTTTCAAAGTTGCAAAAATAGGGTTGTGACCCATCTAATTGCTCCTGGGACCATCACGAAGAACTTTTATCCATTTCCGAAGACCAAAAAAGTGCCGGTTTTCGCTAATTTGGGCGTAATCGCACTTATTCAAGCCTCATAACCCTCAACGCGCAAGAATTCCAAGTCATCAAAGTCACCAAAAGTAGGGTTGTGGCATATCAAAATGTAGCTGAGATCATTTCGAACGACATAAGTTGGTCCAAAAATTCCAAAAAAGCGACGGTTTTCCCAATATTTGATGAAATCGCTTAATCAAGGGGCATAACTCTTACCCACTAAAATTTTCAAAGTTGCAAAAATAGGGTTGTGACCCATCTAATTGCTCCTGGGACCATCACGAAGAACTTTTATCCATTTCCGAAGACCAAAAAAGTGCCGGTTTTCGCTAATTTGGGCGTAATCGCACTTATTCAAGCCTCGTAACCCTCAACGCGCAAGAATTCCAAGTCATCAAAGTCACCAAAAGTAGGGTTGTGGCATATCAAAATGTAGCTGAGATCATTTCGAACGACATAAGTTGGTCCAAAAATTCCAAAAAAGCGACGGTTTTCCCAATATTTGATGAAATCGCTTAATCAAGGGGCATAACTCTTACCCACTAAAATTTTCAAAGTTGCAAAAATAGGGTTGTGACCCATCTAATTGCTCCTGGGACCATCACGAAGAACTTTTATCCATTTCCGAAGACCAAAAAAGTGCCGGTTTTCGCTAATTTGGGCGTAATCGCACTTATTCAAGCCTCGTAACCCTCAACGCGCAAGAATTCCAAGTCATCAAAGTCACCAAAAGTAGGGTTGTGGCATATCAAAATGTAGCTGAGATCATTTCGAACGACATAAGTTGGTCCAAAAATTCCAAAAAAGCCACGGTTTTCCCAATATTTGATGAATCGCTTAATCAAGGGGCATAACTCTTACCCACTAAAATTTTCAAAGTTGCAAAAATAGGGTTGTGACCCATCTAATTGCTCCTGGGACCATCACGAAGAACTTTTATCCATTTCCGAAGACCAAAAAAGTGCCGGTTTTCGCTAATTTGGGCGTAATCGCACTTATTCAAGCCTCGTAACCCTCAACGCGCAAGAATTCCAAGTCATCAAAGTCACCAAAAGTAGGGTTGTGGCATATCAAAATGTAGCTGAGATCATTTCGAACGACATAAGTTGGTCCAAAAATTCCAAAAAAGCGACGGTTTTCCCAATATTTGATGAAATCGCTTAATCAAGGGGCATAACTCTTACCCACTAAAATTTTCAAAGTTGCAAAAATAGGGTTGTGACCCATCTAATTGCTCCTGGGACCATCACGAAGAACTTTTATCCATTTCCGAAGACCAAAAAAGTGCCGGTTTTCGCTAATTTGGGCGTAATCGCACTTATTCAAGCCTCGTAACCCTCAACGCGCAAGAATTCCAAGTCATCAAAGTCACCAAAAGTAGGGTTGTGGCATATCAAAATGTAGCTGAGATCATTTCGAACGACATAAGTTGGTCCAAAAATTCCAAAAAAGCGACGGTTTTCCCAATATTTGATGAAATCGCTTAATCAAGGGGCATAACTCTTACCCACTAAAATTTTCAAAGTTGCAAAAATAGGGTTGTGACCCATCTAATTGCTCCTGGGACCATCACGAAGAACTTTTATCCATTTCCGAAGACCAAAAAAGTGCCGGTTTTCGCTAATTTGGGCGTAATCGCACTTATTCAAGCCTCGTAACCCTCAACGCGCAAGAATTCCAAGTCATCAAAGTCACCAAAAGTAGGGTTGTGGCATATCAAAATGTAACTGAGATCATTTCGAACGACATAAGTTGGTCCAAAAATTCCAAAAAAGCGACGGTTTTCCCAATATTTGATGAAATCGCTTAATCAAGGGGCATAACTCTTACCCACTAAAATTTTCAAAGTTGCAAAAATAGGGTTGTGACCCATCTAATTGCTCCTGGGACCATCACAGAGAACTTTTATCCATTTCCGAAGACCAAAAAAGTGCCGGTTTTCGCTAATTTGGGCGTAATCGCACTTATTCAAGCCTCGTAACCCTCAACGCGCAAGAATTCCAAGTCATCAAAGTCACCAAAAGTAGGGTTGTGGCATATCAAAATGTAGCTGAGATCATTTCGAACGACATAAGTTGGTCCAAAAATTCCAAAAAAGCGACGGTTTTCCCAATATTTGATGAAATCGCTTAATCAAGGGGCATAACTCTTACCCACTAAAATTTTCAAAGTTGCAAAAATAGGGTTGTGACCCATCTAATTGCTCCTGGGACCATCACGAAGAACTTTTATCCATTTCCGAAGACCAAAAAAGTGCCGGTTTTCGCTAATTTGGGCGTAATCGCACTTATTCGCAAGAATTCCAAGTCATCAAAGTCACCAATAGTAGGGTTGTGGCATATCAAAATGTAGCTGAGATCATTTCGAACGACATAAGTTGGTCCAAAAATTCCAAAAAAGCAACGGTTTTCCCAATATTTGATGAAATCGCTTAATCAAGGGGCATAACTCTTACCCACTAAAATTTTCAAAGTTGCAAAAATAGGGTTGTGACCCATCTAATTGCTCCTGGGACCATCACGAAGAACTTTTATCCATTTCCGAAGACCAAAAAAGTGCCGGTTTTCGCTAATTTGGGCGTAATCGCACTTATTCAAGCCTCGTAACCCTCAACGCGCAAGAATTCCAAGTCATCTAAGTCACCAAAAGTAGGGTTGTGGCATATCAAAATGTAGCTGAGATCATTTCGAACGACATAAGTTGGTCCAAAAATTCCAAAAAAGCGACGGTTTTCCCAATATTTGATGAAATCGCTTAATCAAGGGGCATAACTCTTACCCACTAAAATTTTCAAAGTTGCAAAAATAGGGTTGTGACCCATCTAATTGCTCCTGGGACCATCACGAAGAACTTTTATCCATTTCCGAAGACCAAAAAAGTGCCGGTTTTCGCTAATTTGGGCGTAATCGCACTTATTCAAGCCTCGTAACCCTCAACGCGCAAGAATTCCAAGTCATCAAAGTCACCAAAAGTAGGGTTGTGGCATATCAAAATGTAGCTGAGATCATTTCGAACGACATAAGTTGGTCCAAAAATTCCAAAAAAGCGACGGTTTTCCCAATATTTGATGAAATCGCTTAATCAAGGGGCATAACTCTTACCCACTAAAATTTTCAAAGTTGCAAAAATAGGGTTGTGACCCATCTAATTGCTCCTGGGACCATCACGAAGAACTTTTATCCATTTCCGAAGACCAAAAAAGTGCCGGTTTTCGCTAATTTGGGCGTAATCGCACTTATTCAAGCCTCGTAACCCTCAACGCGCAAGAATTCCAAGTCATCAAAGTCACCAAAAGTAGGGTTGTGGCATATCAAAATGTAGCTGAGATCATTTCGAACGACATAAGTTGGTCCAAAAATTCCAAAAAAGCGACGGTTTTCCCAATATTTGATGAAATCGCTTAATCAAGGGGCATAACTCTTACCCACTAAAATTTTCAAAGTTGCAAAAATAGGGTTGTGACCCATCTAATTGCTCCTGGGACCATCACGAAGAACTTTTATCCATTTCCGAAGACCAAAAAAGTGCCGGTTTTCGCTAATTTGGGCGTAATCGCACTTATTCAAGCCTCGTAACCCTCAACGCGCAAGAATTCCAAGTCATCAAAGTCACCAAAAGTAGGGTTGTGGCATATCAAAATGTAGCTGAGATCATTTCGAACGACATAAGTTGGTCCAAAAATTCCAAAAAAGCGACGGTTTTCCCAATATTTGATGAAATCGCTTAATCAAGGGGCATAACTCTTACCCACTAAAATTTTCAAAGTTGCAAAAATAGGGTTGTGACCCATCTAATTGCTCCTGGGACGATCACGAAGAACTTTTATCCATTTCCGAAGACCAAAAAAGTGCCGGTTTTCGCTAATTTGGGCGTAATCGCACTTATTCAAGCCTCGTAACCCTCAACGCGCAAGAATTCCAAGTCATCAAAGTCACCAAAAGTAGGGTTGTGGCATATCAAAATGTAGCTGAGATCATTTCGAACGACATAAGTTGGTCCAAAAATTCCAAAAAAGCGACGGTTTTCCCAATATTTGATGAAATCGCTTAATCAAGGGGCATAACTCTTACCCACTAAAATTTTCAAAGTTGCAAAGATAGGGTTGTGACCCATCTAATTGCTCCTGGGACCATCGCGAAGAACTTTTATCCATTTCCGAAGACCAAAAAAGTGCCGGTTTTCGCTAATTTGGGCGTAATCGCACTTATTCAAGCCTCGTAACCCTCAACGCGCAAGAATTCCAAGTCATCAAAGTCACCAAAAGTAGGGTTGTGGCATATCAAAATGTAGCTGAGATCATTTCGAACGACATAAGTTGGTCAAAAAATTCCAAAAAAGCGACGGTTTTCCCAATATTTGATGAAATCGCTTAATCAAGGGGCATAACTCTTACCCACTAAAATTTTCAAAGTTGCAAAAATAGGGTTGTGACCCATCTAATTGCTCCTGGGACCATCACGAAGAACTTTTATCCATTTCCGAAGACCAAAAAAGTGCCGGTTTTCGCTAATTTGGGCGTAATCGCACTTATTCAAGCCTCGTAACCCTCAACGCGCAAGAATTCCAAGTCATCAAAGTCACCAAAAGTAGGGTTGTGGCATATCAAAATGTAGCTGAGATCATTTCGAACGACATAAGTTGGTCCAAAAATTCCAAAAAAGCGACGGTTTTCCCAATATTTGATGAAATCGCTTAATCAAGGGGCATAACTCTTACCCACTAAAATTTTCAAAGTTGCAAAAATAGGGTTGTGACCCATCTAATTGCTCCTGGGACCATCACGAAGAACTTTTATCCATTTCCGAAGACCAAAAAAGTGCCGGTTTTCGCTAATTTGGGCGTAATCGCACTTATTCAAGCCTCGTAACCCTCAACGCGCAAGAATTCCAAGTCATCAAAGTCACCAAAAGTAGGGTTGTGGCATATCAAAATGTAGCTGAGATCATTTCGAACGACATAAGTTGGTCAAAAAATTCCAAAAAAGCGACGGTTTTCCCAATATTTGATGAAATCGCTTAATCAAGGGGCATAACTCTTACCCACTAAAATTTTCAAAGTTGCAAAGATAGGGTTGTGACCCATCTAATTGCTCCTGGGACCATCGCGAAGAACTTTTATCCATTTCCGAAGACCAAAAAAGTGCCGGTTTTCGCTAATTTGGGCGTAATCGCACTTATTCAAGCCTCGTAACCCTCAACGCGCAAGAATTCCAAGTCATCAAAGTCACCAAAAGTAGGGTTGTGGCATATCAAAATGTAGCTGAGATCATTTCGAACGACATAAGTTGGTCCAAAAATTCCAAAAAAGCGACGGTTTTCCCAATATTTGATGAAATCGCTTAATCAAGGGGCATAACTCTTACCCACTAAAATTTTCAAAGTTGCAAAAATAGGGTTGTGACCCATCTAATTGCTCCTGGGACCATCACGAAGAACTTTTATCCATTTCCGAAGACCAAAAAAGTGCCGGTTTTCGCTAATTTGGGCGTAATCGCACTTATTCAAGCCTCGTAACCCTCAACGCGCAAGAATTCCAAGTCATCAAAGTCACCAAAAGTAGGGTTGTGGCATATCAAAATGTAGCTGAGATCATTTCGAACGACATAAGTTGGTCCAAAAATTCCAAAAAAGCGACGGTTTTCCCAATATTTGATGAAATCGCTTAATCAAGGGGCATAACTCTTACCCACTAAAATTTTCAAAGTTGCAAAAATAGGGTTGTGACCCATCTAATTGCTCCTGGGACCATCACGAAGAACTTTTATCCATTTCCGAAGACCAAAAAAGTGCCGGTTTTCGCTAATTTGGGCGTAATCGCACTTATTCAAGCCTCGTAACCCTCAACGCGCAAGAATTCCAAGTCATCAAAGTCACCAAAAGTAGGGTTGTGGCATATCAAAATGTAGCTGAGATCATTTCGAACGACATAAGTTGGTCCAAAAATTCCAAAAAAGCGACGGTTTTCCCAATATTTGATGAAATCGCTTAATCAAGGGGCATAACTCTTACCCACTAAAATTTTCAAAGTTGCAAAAATAGGGTTGTGACCCATCTAATTGCTCCTGGGACCATCACGAAGAACTTTTATCCATTTCCGAAGACCAAAAAAGTGCCGGTTTTCGCTAATTTGGGCGTAATCGCACTTATTCAAGCCTCGTAACCCTCAACGCGCAAGAATTCCAAGTCATCAAAGTCACCAAAAGTAGGGTTGTGGCATATCAAAATGTAGCTGAGATCATTTCGAACGACATAAGTTGGTCCAAAAATTCCAAAAAAGCGACGGTTTTCCCAATATTTGATGAAATCGCTTAATCAAGGGGCATAACTCTTACCCACTAAAATTTTCAAAGTTGCAAAAATAGTGTTGTGACCCATCTAATTGCTCCTGGGACCATCACGAAGAACTTTTATCCATTTCCGAAGACCAAAAAAGTGCCGGTTTTCGCTAATTTGGGCGTAATCGCACTTATTCAAGCCTCGTAACCCTCAACGCGCAAGAATTCCAAGTCATCAAAGTCACCAAAAGTAGGGTTGTGGCATATCAAAATGTAACTGAGATCATTTCGAACGACATAAGTTGGTCCAAAAATTCCAAAAAAGCGACGGTTTTCCCAATATTTGATGAAATCGCTTAATCAAGGGGCATAACTCTTACCCACTAAAATTTTCAAAGTTGCAAAAATAGGGTTGTGACCCATCTAATTGCTCCTGGGACCATCACGAAGAACTTTTATCCATTTCCGAAGACCAAAAAAGTGCCGGTTTTCGCTAATTTGGGCGTAATCGCACTTATTCAAGCCTCGTAACCCTCAACGCGCAAGAATTCCAAGTCATCAAAGTCACCAAAAGTAGGGTTGTGGCATATCAAAATGTAGCTGAGATCATTTCGAACAACATAAGTTGGTCCAAAAATTCCAAAAAAGCGACGGTTTTCCCAATATTTGATGAAATCGCTTAATCAAGGGGCATAACTCTTACCCACTAAAATTTTCAAAGTTGCAAAAATAGGGTTGTGACCCATCTAATTGCTCCTGGGACCATCACGAAGAACTTTTATCCATTTTCGAAGACCAAAAAAGTGCCGGTTTTCGCTAATTTGGGCGTAATCGCACTTATTCAAGCCTCGTAACCCTCAACGCGCAAGAATTCCAAGTCATCAAAGTCACCAAAAGTAGGGTTGTGGCATATCAAAATGTAGCTGAGATCATTTCGAACGACATAAGTTGGTCCAAAAATTCCAAAAAAGCGACGGTTTTCCCAATATTTGATGAAATCGCTTAATCAAGGGGCATAACTCTTACCCACTAAAATTTTCAAAGTTGCAAAAATAGGGTTGTGACCCATCTAATTGCTCCTGGGACCATCACGAAGAACTTTTATCCATTTCCGAAGACCAAAAAAGTGCCGGTTTTCGCTAATTTGGGCGTAATCGCACTTATTCAAGCCTCGTAACCCTCAACGCGCAAGAATTCCAAGTCATCAAAGTCACCAAAAGTAGGGTTGTGGCATATCAAAATGTAGCTGAGATCATTTCGAACGACATAAGTTGGTCCAAAAATTCCAAAAAAGCGACGGTTTTCCCAATATTTGATGAAATCGCTTAATCAAGGGGCATAACTCTTACCCACTAAAATTTTCAAAGTTGCAAAAATAGGGTTGTGACCCATCTAATTGCTCCTGGGACCATCACGAAGAACTTTTATCCATTTCCGAAGACCAAAAAAGTGCCGGTTTTCGCTAATTTGGGCGTAATCGCACTTATTCAAGCCTCGTAACCCTCAACGCGCAAGAATTCCAAGTCATCAAAGTCACCAAAAGTAGGGTTGTGGCATATCAAAATGTAGCTGAGATCATTTCGAACGACATAAGTTGGTCCAAAAATTCCAAAAAAGCGACGGTTTTCCCAATATTTGATGAAATCGCTTAATCAAGGGGCATAACTCTTACCCACTAAAATTTTCAAAGTTGCAAAGATAGGGTTGTGACCCATCTAATTGCTCCTGGGACCATCGCAAAGAACTTTTATCCATTTCCGAAGACCAAAAAAGTGCCGGTTTTCGCTAATTTGGGCGTAATCGCACTTATTCAAGCCTCGTAACCCTCAACGCGCAAGAATTCCAAGTCATCAAAGTCACCAAAAGTAGGGTTGTGGCATATCAAAATGTAGCTGAGATCATTTCGAACGACATAAGTTGGTCCAAAAATTCCAAAAAAACGACGGTTTTCCCAATATTTGATGAAATCGCTTAATCAAGGGGCATAACTCTTACCCACTAAAATTTTCAAAGTTGCAAAAATAGGGTTGTGACCCATCTAATTGCTCCTGGGACCATCACGAAGAACTTTTATCCATTTCCGAAGACCAAAAAAGTGCCGGTTTTCGCTAATTTGGGCGTAATCGCACTTATTCAAGCCTCGTAACCCTCAACGCGCAAGAATTCCAAGTCATCAAAGTCACCAAAAGTAGGGTTGTGGCATATCAAAATGTAGCTGAGATCATTTCAAATGACATAAGTTGGTCCAAAAATTCCAAAAAAGCGACGGTTTTCCCAATATTTGATGAAATCGCTTAATCAAGGGGCATAACTCTTACCCACTAAAATTTTCAAAGTTGCAAAAATAGGGTTGTGACCCATCTAATTGCTCCTGGGACCATCACGAAGAACTTTTATCCATTTCCGAAGGCTAAAAAAGTGCTGGTTTTCGCTAATTTGGGCGTAATCGCACTTATTCAAGCCTCGTAACCCTCAACGCGCAAGAATTCCAAGTCATCAAAGTCACCAAAAGTAGGGTTGTGGCATATCAAAATGTAGCTGAGATCATTTCGAACGACATAAGTTGGTCCAAAAATTCCAAAAAAGCGACGGTTTTCCCAATATTTGATGAAATCGCTTAATCAAGGGGCATAACTCTTACCCACTAAAATTTTCAAAGTTGCAAAAATAGGGTTGTGACCCATCTAATTGCTCCTGGGACCATCACGAAGAACTTTTATCCATTTCCGAAGACCAAAAAAGTGCCGGTTTTCGCTAATTTGGGCGTAATCGCACTTATTCAAGCCTCGTAACCCTCAACGCGCAAGAATTCCAAGTCATCAAAGTCACCAAAAGTAGGTTTGTGGCATATCAAAATGTAGCTGAGATCATTTCGATCGACATAAGTTGGTCCAAAAATTCCAAAAAAGCGACGGTTTTCCCAATATTTGATGAAATCGCTTAATCAAGGGGCATAACTCTTACCCACTAAAATTTTCAAAGTTGCAAAAATAGGGTTGTGACCCATCTAATTGCTCCTGGGACCATCACGAAGAACTTTTATCCATTTCCGAAGACCAAAAAAGTGCCGGTTTTCGCTAATTTGGGCGTAATCGCACTTATTCAAGCCTCGTAACCCTCAACGCGCAAGAATTCCAAGTCATCAAAGTCACCAAAAGTAGGGTTGTGGCATATCAAAATGTAGCTGAGATCATTTCGAACGACATAAGTTGGTCCAAAAATTCCAAAAAAGCGACGGTTTTCCCAATATTTGATGAAATCGCTTAATCAAGGGGCATAACTCTTACCCACTAAAATTTTCAAAGTTGCAAAAATAGGGTTGTGACCCATCTAATTGCTCCTGGGACCATCACGAAGAACTTTTATCCATTTCCGAAGACCAAAAAAGTGCCGTTTTTCGCTAATTTGGGCGTAATCGCACTTATTCAAGCCTCGTAACCCTCAACGCGCAAGAATTCCAAGTCATCAAAGTCACCAAAAGTAGGGTTGTGGCATATCAAAATGTAGCTGAGATCATTTCGAACGACATAAGTTGGTCCAAAAATTCCAAAAAAGCGACGGTTTTCCCAATATTTGATGAAATCGCTTAATCAAGGGGCATAACTCTTACCCACTAAAATTTTCAAAGTTGCAAAAATAGGGTTGTGACCCATCTAATTGCTCCTGGGACCATCACAAAGAACTTTTATCCATTTCCGAAGACCAAAAAAGTGCCGGTTTTCGCTAATTTGGGCGTAATCGCACTTATTCAAGCCTCGTAACCCTCAACGCGCAAGAATTCCAAGTCATCAAAGTCACCAAAAGTAGGGTTGTGGCATATCAAAATGTAGCTGAGATCATTTCGAACGACATAAGTTGGTCCAAAAATTCCAAAAAAGCGACGGTTTTCCCAATATTTGATGAAATCGCTTAATCAAGGGGCATAACTCTTACCCACTAAAATTTTCAAAGTTGCAAAAATAGGGTTGTGACCCATCTAATTGCTCCTGGGACCATCACAAAGAACTTTTATCCATTTCCGAAGACCAAAAAAGTGCCGTTTTTCGCTAATTTGGGCGTAATCGCACTTATTCAAGCCTCGTAACCCTCAACGCGCAAGAATTCCAAGTCATCAAAGTCACCAAAAGTAGGGTTGTGGCATATCAAAATGTAGCTGAGATCATTTCGAACGACATAAGTTGGTCCAAAAATTCCAAAAAAGCGACGGTTTTCCCAATATTTGATGAAATCGCTTAATCAAGGGGCATAACTCTTACCCACTAAAATTTTCAAAGTTGCAAAAATAGGGTTGTGACCCATCTAATTGCTCCTGGGACCATCACAAAGAACTTTTATCCATTTCCGAAGACCAAAAAAGTGCCGTTTTTCGCTAATTTGGGCGTAATCGCACTTATTCAAGCCTCGTAACCCTCAACGCGCAAGAATTCCAAGTCATCAAAGTCACCAAAAGTAGGGTTGTGGCATATCAAAATGTAGCTGAGATCATTTCGAACGACATAAGTTGGTCCAAAAATTCCAAAAAAGCGACGGTTTTCCCAATATTTGATGAAATCGCTTAATCAAGGGGCATAACTCTTACCCACTAAAATTTTCAAAGTTGCAAAAATAGGGTTGTGACCCATCTAATTGCTCCTGGGACCATCACGAAGAACTTTTATCCATTTCCGAAGACCAAAAAAGTGCCGGTTTTCGCTAATTTGGGCGTAATCACACTTATTCAAGCCTCGTAACCCTCAACGCGCAAGAATTCCAAGTCATCAAAGTCACCAAAAGTAGGGTTGTGGCATATCAAAATGTAGCTGAGATCATTTCGAACGACATAAGTTGGTCCAAAAATTCCAAAAAAGCGACGGTTTTCCCAATATTTGATGAAATCGCTTAATCAAGGGGCATAACTCTTACCCACTAAAATTTTCAAAGTTGCAAAAATAGGGTTGTGACCCATCTAATTGCTCCTGGGACCATCACGAAGAACTTTTATCCATTTCCGAAGACCGAAAAAGTGCCGGTTTTCGCTAATTTGGGCGTAATCGCACTTATTCAAGCCTCGTAACCCTCAACGCGCAAGAATTCCAAGTCATCAAAGTCACCAAAAGTAGGGTTGTGGCATATCAAAATGTAGCTGAGATCATTTCGAACGACATAAGTTGGTCCAAAAATTCCAAAAAAGCGACGGTTTTCCCAATATTTGATGAAATCGCTTAATCAAGGGGCATAACTCTTACCCACTAAAATTTTCAAAGTTGCAAAAATAGGGTTGTGACCCATCTAATTGCTCCTGGGACCATCACAAAGAACTTTTATCCATTTCCGAAGACCAAAAAAGTGCCGGTTTTCGCTAATTTGGGCGTAATCGCACTTATTCAAGCCTCGTAACCCTCAACGCGCAAGAATTCCAAGTCATCAAAGTCACCAAAAGTAGGGTTGTGGCATATCAAAATGTAGCTGAGATCATTTCGAACGACATAAGTTGGTCCAAAAATTCCAAAAAAGCGACGGTTTTCCCAATATTTGATGAAATCGCTTAATCAAGGGGCATAACTCTTACCCACTAAAATTTTCAAAGTTGCAAAAATAGGGTTGTGACCCATCTAATTGCTCCTGGGACCATCACGAAGAACTTTTATCCATTTCCGAAGACCAAAAAAGTGCCGGTTTTCGCTAATTTGGGCGTAATCGCACTTATTCAAGCCTCGTAACCCTCAACGCGCAAGAATTCCAAGTCATCAAAGTCACCAAAAGTAGGGTTGTGGCATATCAAAATGTAGCTGAGATCATTTCGAACGACATAAGTTGGTCCAAAAATTCCAAAAAAGCGACGGTTTTCCCAATATTTGATGAAATCGCTTAATCAAGGGGCATAACTCTTACCCACTTAAATTTTCAAAGTTGCAAAAATAGGGTTGTGACCCATCTAATTGCTCCTGGGACCATCACAAAGAACTTTTATCCATTTCCGAAGACCAAAAAAGTGCCGGTTTTCGCTAATTTGGGCGTAATCGCACTTATTCAAGCCTCGTAACCCTCAACGCGCAAGAATTCCAAGTCATCAAAGTCACCAAAAGTAGGGTTGTGGCATATCAAAATGTAGCTGAGATCATTTCGAACGACATAAGTTGGTCCAAAAATTCCAAAAAAGCGACGGTTTTCCCAATATTTGATGAAATCGCTTAATCAAGGGGCATAACTCTTACCCACTAAAATTTTCAAAGTTGCAAAAATAGGGTTGTGACCCATCTAATTGCTCCTGGGACCATCACGAAGAACTTTTATCCATTTCCGAAGACCAAAAAAGTGCCGGTTTTCGCTAATTTGGGCGTAATCGCACTTATTCAAGCCTCGTAACCCTCAACGCGCAAGAATTCCAAGTCATCAAAGTCACCAAAAGTAGGGTTGTGGCATATCAAAATGTAGCTGAGATCATTTCGAACGACATAAGTTGGTCCAAAAATTCCAAAAAAGCGACGGTTTTCCCAATATTTGATGAAATCGCTTAATCAAGGGGCATAACTCTTACCCACTAAAATTTTCAAAGTTGCAAAAATAGGGTTGTGACCCATCTAATTGCTCCTGGGACCATCACGAAGAACTTTTATCCATTTCCGAAGACCAAAAAAGTGCCGGTTTTCGCTAATTTGGGCGTAATCGCACTTATTCAAGCCTCGTAACCCTCAACGCGCAAGAATTCCAAGTCATCAAAGTCACCAAAAGTAGGGTTGTGGCATATCAAAATGTAGCTGAGATCATTTCGAACGACATAAGTTGGTCCAAAAATTCCAAAAAAGCGACGGTTTTCCCAATATTTGATGAAATCGCTTAATCAAGGGGCATAACTCTTACCCACTAAAATTTTCAAAGTTGCAAAAATAGGGTTGTGACCCATCTAATTGCTCCTGGGACCATCACGAAGAACTTTTATCCATTTCCGAAGACCAAAAAAGTGCCGGTTTTCGCTAATTTGGGCGTAATCGCACTTATTCAAGCCTCGTAGCCCTCAACGCGCAAGAATTCCAAGTCATCAAAGTCACCAAAAGTAGGGTTGTGGCATATCAAAATGTAGCTGAGATCATTTCGAACGACATAAGTTGGTCCAAAAATTCCAAAAAAGCGACGGTTTTCCCAATATTTGATGAAATCGCTTAATCAAGGGGCATAACTCTTACCCACTAAAATTTTCAAAGTTGCAAAAATAGGGTTGTGACCCATCTAATTGCTCCTGGGACCATCACGAAGAACTTTTATCCATTTCCGAAGACCAAAAAAGTGCCGGTTTTCGCTAATTTGGGCGTAATCGCACTTATTCAAGCCTCGTAACCCTCAACGCGCAAGAATTCCAAGTCATCAAAGTCACCAAAAGTAGGGTTGTGGCATATCAAAATGTAGCTGAGATCATTTCGAACGACATAAGTTGGTCCAAAAATTCCAAAAAAGCGACGGTTTTCCCAATATTTGATGAAATCGCTTAATCAAGGGGCATAACTCTTACCCACTAAAATTTTCAAAGTTGCAAAAATAGGGTTGTGACCCATCTAATTGCTCCTGGGACCATCACGAAGAACTTTTATCCATTTCCGAAGACCAAAAAAGTGCCGGTTTTCGCTAATTTGGGCGTAATCGCACTTATTCAAGCCTCGTAACCCTCAACGCGCAAGAATTCCAAGTCATCAAAGTCACCAAAAGTAGGGTTGTGGCATATCAAAATGTAGCTGAGATCATTTCGAACGACATAAGTTGGTCCAAAAATTCCAAAAAAGCGACGGTTTTCCCAATATTTGATGAAATCGCTTAATCAAGGGGCATAACTCTTACCCACTAAAATTTTCAAAGTTGCAAAAATAGGGTTGTGACCCATCTAATTGCTCCTGGGACCATCACGAAGAACTTTTATCCATTTCCGAAGACCAAAAAAGTGCCGGTTTTCGCTAATTTGGGCGTAATCGCACTTATTCAAGCCTCGTAACCCTCAACGCGCAAGAATTCCAAGTCATCAAAGTCACCAAAAGTAGGGTTGTGGCATATCAAAATGTAGCTGAGATCATTTCGAACGACATAAGTTGGTCCAAAAATTCCAAAAAAGCGACGGTTTTCCCAATATTTGATGAAATCGCTTAATCAAGGGGCATAACTCTTACCCACTAAAATTTTCAAAGTTGCAAAAATAGGGTTGTGACCCATCTAATTGCTCCTGGGACCATCACGAAGAACTTTTATCCATTTCCGAAGACCAAAAAAGTGCCGGTTTTCGCTAATTTGGGCGTAATCGCACTTATTCAAGCCTCGTAACCCTCAACGCGCAAGAATTCCAAGTCATCAAAGTCACCAAAAGTAGGGTTGTGGCATATCAAAATGTAGCTGAGATCATTTCGAACGACATAAGTTGGTCCAAAAATTCCAAAAAAGCGACGGTTTTCCCAATATTTGATGAAATCGCTTAATCAAGGGGCATAACTCTTACCCACTAAAATTTTCAAAGTTGCAAAAATAGGGTTGTGACCCATCTAATTGCTCCTGGGACCATCACGAAGAACTTTTATCCATTTCCGAAGACCAAAAAAGTGCCGGTTTTCGCTAATTCGGGCGTAATCGCACTTATTCAAGCCTCGTAACCCTCAACGCGCAAGAATTCCAAGTCATCAAAGTCACCAAAAGTAGGGTTGTGGCATATCAAAATGTAGCTGAGATCATTTCGAACGACATAAGTTGGTCCAAAAATTCCAAAAAAGCGACGGTTTTCCCAATATTTGATGAAATCGCTTAATCAAGGGGCATAACTCTTACCCACTAAAATTTTCAAAGTTGCAAAAATAGGGTTGTGACCCATCTAATTGCTCCTGGGACCATCACGAAGAACTTTTATCCATTTCCGAAGACCAAAAAAGTGCCGGTTTTCGCTAATTTGGGCGTAATCGCACTTATTCAAGCCTCGTAACCCTCAACGCGCAAGAATTCCAAGTCATCAAAGTCACCAAAAGTAGGGTTGTGGCATATCAAAATGTAGCTGAGATCATTTCGAACGACATAAGTTGGTCCAAAAATTCCAAAAAAGCGACGGTTTTCCCAATATTTGATGAAATCGCTTAATCAAGGGGCATAACTCTTACCCACTAAAATTTTCAAAGTTGCAAAAATAGGGTTGTGACCCATCTAATTGCTCCTGGGACCATCACGAAGAACTTTTATCCATTTCCGAAGACCAAAAAAGTGCCGGTTTTCGCTAATTTGGGCGTAATCGCACTTATTCAAGCCTCGTAACCCTCAACGCGCAAGAATTCCAAGTCATCAAAGTCACCAAAAGTAGGGTTGTGGCATATCAAAATGTAGCTGAGATCATTTCGAACGACATAAGTTGGTCCAAAAATTCCAAAAAAGCGACGGTTTTCCCAATATTTGATGAAATCGCTTAATCAAGGGGCATAACTCTTACCCACTAAAATTTTCAAAGTTGCAAAAATAGGGTTGTGACCCATCTAATTGCTCCTGGGACCATCACGAAGAACTTTTATCCATTTCCGAAGACCAAAAAAGTGCCGGTTTTCGCTAATTTGGGCGTAATCGCACTTATTCAAGCCTCGTAACCCTCAACGCGCAAGAATTCCAAGTCATCAAAGTCACCAAAAGTAGGGTTGTGGCATATCAAAATGTAGCTGAGATAATTTCGAACGACATAAGTTGGTCCAAAAATTCCAAAAAGGGACGGTTTTCCCAATATTTGATGAAATCGCTTAATCAAGGGGCATAATTCTTACCCACTAAAATTTTCAAAGTTGCAAAAATAGGGTTGTGACCCATCTAATTGCTCCTGGGACCATCACGAAGAACTTTTATCCATTTCCGAAGACCAAAAAAGTGCCGGTTTTCGCTAATTTGGGCGTAATCGCACTTATTCAAGCCTCGTAACCCTCAACGCGCAAGAATTCCAAGTCATCAAAGTCACCAAAAGTAGGGTTGTGGCATATCAAAATGTAGCTGAGATCATTTCGAACGACATAAGTTGGTCCAAAAATTCCAAAAAAGCGACGGGTTTCCCAATATTTGATGAAATCGCTTAATCAAGGGGCATAACTCTTACCCACTAAAATTTTCAAAGTTGCAAAAATAGGGTTGTGACCCATCTAATTGCTCCTGGGACCATCACGAAGATCTTTTATCCATTTCCGAAGACCAAAAAAGTGCCGGTTTTCGCTAATTTGGGCGTAATCGCACTTATTCAAGCCTCGTAACCCTCAACGCGCAAGAATTCCAAGTCATCAAAGTCACCAAAAGTAGGGTTGTGGCATATCAAAATGTAGCTGAGATCATTTCGAACGACATAAGTTGGTCCAAAAATTCCAAAAAAGCGACGGTTTTCCCAATATTTGATGAAATCGCTTAATCAAGGGGCATAACTCTTACCCACTAAAATTTTCAAAGTTGCAAAAAAAAGGGTTGTGACCCATCTAATTGCTCCTGGGACCATCACGAAGAACTTTTATCCATTTCCGAAGACCAAAAAAGTGCCGGTTTTCGCTAATTTGGGCGTAATCGCACTTATTCAAGCCTCGTAACCCTCAACGCGCAAGAATTCCAAGTCATCAAAGTCACCAAAAGTAGGGTTGTGGCATATCAAAATGTAGCTGAGATCATTTCGAACGACATAAGTTGGTCCAAAAATTCCAAAAAAGCGACGGTTTTCCCAATATTTGATGAAATCGCTTAATCAAGGGGCATAACTCTTACCCACTAAAATTTTCAAAGTTGCAAAAATAGGGTTGTGACCCATCTAATTGCTCCTGGGACCATCACGAAGAACTTTTATCCATTTCCGAAGACCAAAAAAGTGCCGGTTTTCGCTAATTTGGGCGTAATCGCACTTATTCAAGCCTCGTAACCCTCAACGCGCAAGAATTCCAAGTCATCAAAGTCACCAAAAGTAGGGTTGTGGCATATCAAAATGTAGCTGAGATCATTTCGAACGACATAAGTTGGTCCAAAAATTCCAAAAAAGCGACGGTTTTCCCAATATTTGATGAAATCGCTTAATCAAGGGGCATAACTCTTACCCACTAAAATTTTCAAAGTTGCAAAAATAGGGTTGTGACCCATCTAATTGCTCCTGGGACCATCACGAAGAACTTTTATCCATTTCCGAAGACCAAAAAAGTGCCGGTTTTCGCTAATTTGGGCGTAATCGCACTTATTCAAGCCTCGTAACCCTCAACGCGCAAGAATTCCAAGTCATCAAAGTCACCAAAAGTAGGGTTGTGGCATATCAAAATGTAGCTGAGATCATTTCGAACGACATAAGTTGGTCCAAAAATTCCAAAAAAGCGACGGTTTTCCCAATATTTGATGAAATCGCTTAATCAAGGGGCATAACTCTTACCCACTAAAATTTTCAAAGTTGCAAAAATAGGGTTGTGACCCATCTAATTGCTCCTGGGACCATCACGAAGAACTTTTATCCATTTCCGAAGACCAAAAAAGTGCCGGTTTTCGCTAATTTGGGCGTAATCGCACTTATTCAAGCCTCGTAACCCTCAACGCGCAAGAATTCCAAGTCATCAAAGTCACCAAAAGTAGGGTTGTGGCATATCAAAATGTAGCTGAGATCATTTCGAACGACATAAGTTGGTCCAAAAAAGCGACGGTTTTCCCAATATTTGATGAAATCGCTTAATCAAGGGGCATAACTCTTACCCACTAAAATTTTCAAAGTTGCAAAAATAGGGTTGTGACCCATCTAATTGCTCCTGGGACCATCACGAAGAACTTTTATCCATTTCCGAAGACCAAAAAAGTGCCGGTTTTCGCTAATTTGGGCGTAATCGCACTTATTCAAGCCTCGTAACCCTCAACGCGCAAGAATTCCAAGTCATCAAAGTCACCAAAAGTAGGGTTGTGGCATATCAAAATGTAGCTGAGATCATTTCGAACGACATAAGTTGGTCCAAAAATTCCAAAAAAGCGACGGTTTTCCCAATATTTGATGAAATTGCTTAATCAAGGGGCATAACTCTTACCCACTAAAATTTTCAAAGTTGCAAAAATAGGGTTGTGACCCATCTAATTGCTCCTGGGACCATCACGAAGAACTTTTATCCATTTCCGAAGACCAAAAAAGTGCCGGTTTTCGCTAATTTGGGCGTAATCGCACTTAATCAAGCCTCGTAACCCTCAACGCGCAAGAATTCCAAGTCATCAAAGTCACCAAAAGTAGGGTTGTGGCATATCAAAATGTAGCTGAGATCATTTCGAACGACATAAGTTGGTCCAAAAATTCCAAAAAAGCGACGGTTTTCCCAATATTTGATGAAATCGCTTAATCAAGGGGCATAACTCTTACCCACTAAAATTTTCAAAGTTGCAAAAATAGGGTTGTGACCCATCTAATTGCTCCTGGGACCATCACGAAGAACTTTTATCCATTTCCGAAGACCAAAAAAGTGCTGGTTTTCGCTAATTTGGGCGTAATCGCACTTATTCAAGCCTCGCAACCCTCAACGCGCAAGAATTCCAAGTCATCAAAGTCACCAAAAGTAGGGTTGTGGCATATCAAAATGTAGCTGAGATCATTTCGAACGACATAAGTTGGTCCAAAAATTCCAAAAAAAGCGACGGTTTTCCCAATATTTGATGAAATCGCTTAATCAAGGGGCATAACTCTTACCCACTAAAATTTTCAAAGTTGCAAAAATAGGGTTGTGACCCATCTAATTGCTCCTGGGACCATCACGAAGAACTTTTATCCATTTCCGAAGACCAAAAAAGTGCCGGTTTTCGCTAATTTGGGCGTAATCGCACTTATTCAAGCCTCGTAACCCTCAACGCGCAAGAATTCCAAGTCATCAAAGTCACCAAAAGTAGGGTTTGTGGCATATCAAAATGTAGCTGAGATCATTTCGAACGACATAAGTTGGTCCAAAAATTCCAAAAAAGCGACGGTTTTCCCAATATTTGATGAAATCGCTTAATCAAGGGGCATAACTCTTACCCACTAAAATTTTCAAAGTTGCAAAAATAGGTTTGTGACCCATCTAATTGCTCCTGGGACCATCACGAAGAACTTTTATCCATTTCCGAAGACCAAAAAAGTGCCGGTTTTCGCTAATTTGGGCGTAATCGCACTTATTCAAGCCTCGTAACCCTCAACGCGCAAGAATTCCAAGTCATCAAAGTCACCAAAAGTAGGGTTGTGGCATATCAAAATGTAGCTGAGATCATTTCGAACGACATAAGTTGGTCCAAAAATTCCAAAAAAGCGACGGTTTTCCCAATATTTGATGAAATCGCTTAATCAAGGGGCATAACTCTTACCCACTAAAATTTTCAAAGTTGCAAAAATAGGGTTGTGACCCATCTAATTGCTCCTGGGACCATCACGAAGAACTTTTATCCATTTCCGAAGACCAAAAAAGTGCCGGTTTTCGCTAATTTGGGCGTAATCGCACTTATTCAAGCCTCGTAACCCTCAACGCGCAAGAATTCCAAGTCATCAAAGTCACCAAAAGTAGGGTTGTGGCATATCAAAATGTAGCTGAGATCATTTCGAACGACATAAGTTGGTCCAAAAATTCCAAAAAAGCGACGGTTTTCCCAATATTTGATGAAATCGCTTAATCAAGGGGCATAACTCTTACCCACTAAAATTTTCAAAGTTGCAAAAATAGGGTTGTGACCCATCTAATTGCTCCTGGGACCATCACGAAGAACTTTTATCCATTTCCGAAGACCAAAAAAGTGCCGGTTTTCGCTAATTTGGGCGTAATCGCACTTATTCAAGCCTCGTAACCCTCAACGCGCAAGAATTCCAAGTCATCAAAGTCACCAAAAGTAGGGTTGTGGCATATCAAAATGTAGCTGAGATCATTTCGAACGACATAAGTTGGTCCAAAAATTCCAAAAAAGCGACGGTTTTCCCAATATTTGATGAAATCGCTTAATCAAGGGGCATAACTCTTACCCACTAAAATTTTCAAAGTTGCAAAAATAGGGTTGTGACCCATCTAATTGCTCCTGGGACCATCACGAAGAACTTTTATCCATTTCCGAAGACCAAAAAAGTGCCGGTTTTCGCTAATTTGGGCGTAATCGCACTTATTCAAGCCTCGTAACCCTCAATGCGCAAGAATTCCAAGTCATCAAAGTCACCAAAAGTAGGGTTGTGGCATATCAAAATGTAGCTGAGATCATTTCGAACGACATAAGTTGGTCCAAAAATTCCAAAAAAGCGACGGTTTTCCCAATATTTGATGAAATCGCTTAATCAAGGGGCATAACTCTTACCCACTAAAATTTTCAAAGTTGCAAAAATAGGGTTGTGACCCATCTAATTGCTCCTGGGACCATCACGAAGAACTTTTATCCATTTCCGAAGACCAAAAAAGTGCCGGTTTTCGCTAATTTGGGCGTAATCGCACTTATTCAAGCCTCGTAACCCTCAACGCGCAAGAATTCCAAGTCATCAAAGTCACCAAAAGTAGGGTTGTGGCATATCAAAATGTAGCTGAGATCATTTCGAACGACATAAGTTGGTCCAAAAATTCCAAAAAAGCGACGGTTTTCCCAATATTTGATGAAATTGCTTAATCAAGGGGCATAACTCTTACCCACTAAAATTTTCAAAGTTGCAAAAATAGGGTTGTGACCCATCTAATTGCTCCTGGGACCATCACGAAGAACTTTTATCCATTTCCGAAGACCAAAAAAAGTGCCGGTTTTCGCTAATTTGGGCGTAATCGCACTTAATCAAGCCTCGTAACCCTCAACGCGCAAGAATTCCAAGTCATCAAAGTCACCAAAAGTAGGGTTGTGGCATATCAAAATGTAGCTGAGATCATTTCGAACGACATAAGTTGGTCCAAAAATTCCAAAAAAGCGACGGTTTTCCCAATATTTGATGAAATCGCTTAATCAAGGGGCATAACTCTTACCCACTAAAATTTTCAAAGTTGCAAAAATAGGGTTGTGACCCATCTAATTGCTCCTGGGACCATCACGAAGAACTTTTATCCATTTCCGAAGACCAAAAAAGTGCCGGTTTTCGCTAATTTGGGTGTAATCGCACTTATTCAAGCCTCGTAACCCTCAACGCGCAAGAATTCCAAGTCATCAAAGTCACCAAAAGTAGGGTTGTGGCATATCAAAATGTAGCTGAGATCATTTCGAACGACATAAGTTGGTCCAAAAATTCCAAAAAAGCGACGGTTTTCCCAATATTTGATGAAATCGCTTAATCAAGGGGCATAACTCTTACCCACTAAAATTTTCAAAGTTGCAAAAATAGGGTTGTGACCCATCTAATTGCTCCTGGGACCATCACGAAGAACTTTTATCCATTTCCGAAGACCAAAAAAGTGCCGGTTTTCGCTAATTTTGGCGTAATCGCACTTAATCAAGCCTCGTAACCCTCAACGCGCAAGAATTCCAAGTCATCAAAGTCACCAAAAGTAGGGTTGTGGCATATCAAAATGTAGCTGAGATCATTTCGAACGACATAAGTTGGTCCAAAAATTCCAAAAAAGCGACGGTTTTCCCAATATTTGATGAAATCGCTTAATCAAGGGGCATAACTCTTACCCACTAAAATTTTCAAAGTTGCAAAAATAGGGTTGTGACCCATCTAATTGCTCCTGGGACCATCACGAAGAACTTTTATCCATTTCCGAAGACCAAAAAAGTGCCGGTTTTCGCTAATTTGGGTGTAATCGCACTTATTCAAGCCTCGTAACCCTCAACGCGCAAGAATTCCAAGTCATCAAAGTCACCAAAAGTAGGGTTGTGGCATATCAAAATGTAGCTGAGATCATTTTGAACGACATAAGTTGGTCCAAAAATTCCAAAAAAGCGACGGTTTTCCCAATATATGATGAAATCGCTTAATCAAGGGGCATAACTCTTACCCACTAAAATTTTCAAAGTTGCAAAAATAGGGTTGTGACCCATCTAATTGCTCCTGGGACCATCACGAAGAACTTTTATCCATTTCCGAAGACCAAAAAAGTGCCGGTTTTCGCTAATTTGGGCGTAATCGCACTTATTCAAGCCTCGTAACCCTCAACGCGCAAGAATTCCAAGTCATCAAAGTCACCAAAAGTAGGGTTGTGGCATATCAAAATGTAGCTGAGATCATTTCGAACGACATAAGTTGGTCCAAAAATTCCAAAAAAGCGACGGTTTTCCCAATATTTGATGAAATCGCTTAATCAAGGGGCATAACTCTTACCCACTAAAATTTTCAAAGTTGCAAAAATAGGGTTGTGACCCATCTAATTGCTCCTGGGACCATCACGAAGAACTTTTATCCATTTCCGAAGACCAAAAAAGTGCCGGTTTTCGCTAATTTGGGCGTAATCGCACTTATTCAAGCCTCGTAACCCTCAACGCGCAAGAATTCCAAGTCATCAAAGTCACCAAAAGTAGGGTTGTGTCATATCAAAATGTAGCTGAGATCATTTCGAACGACATAAGTTGGTCCAAAAATTCCAAAAAAGCGACGGTTTTCCCAATATTTGATGAAATCGCTTAATCAAGGGGCATAACTCTTACCCACTAAAATTTTCAAAGTTGCAAAAATAGGGTTGTGACCCATCTAATTGCTCCTGGGACCATCACGAAGAACTTTTATCCATTTCCGAAGACCAAAAAAGTGCCAGTTTTCCCTAATTTGGGCGTAATCGCACTTATTCAAGCCTCGTAACCCTCAACGCGCAAGAATTCCAAGTCATCAAAGTCACCAAAAGTAGGGTTGTGGCATATCAAAATGTAGCTGAGATCATTTCGAACGACATAAGTTGGTCCAAAAATTCCAAAAAAGCGACGGTTTTCCCAATATTTGATGAAATCGCTTAATCAAGGGGCATAACTCTTACCCACTAAAATTTTCAAAGTTGCAAAAATAGGGTTGTGACCCATCTAATTGCTCCTGGGACCATCACGAAGAACTTTTATCCATTTCCGAAGACCAAAAAAGTGCCGGTTTTCGCTAATTTGGGCGTAATCGCACTTATTCAAGCCTCGTAACCCTCAACGCGCAAGAATTCCAAGTCATCAAAGTCACCAAAAGTAGGGTTGTGGCATATCAAAATGTAGCTGAGATCATTTCGAACGACATAAGTTGGTCCAAAAATTCCAAAAAAGCGACGGTTTTCCCAATATTTGATGAAATCGCTTAATCAAGGGGCATAACTCTTACCCACTAAAATTTTCAAAGTTGCAAAAATAGGGTTGTGACCCATCTAATTGCTCCTGGGACCATCACGAAGAACTTTTATCCATTTCCGAAGACCAAAAAAGTGCCGGTTTTCGCTAATTTGGGCGTAATCGCACTTATTCAAGCCTCGTAACCCTCAACGCGCAAGAATTCCAAGTCATCAAAGTCACCAAAAGTAGGGTTGTGGCATATCAAAATGTAGCTGAGATCATTTCGAACGACATAAGTTGGTCCAAAAATTCCAAAAAAGCGACGGTTTTCCCAATATTTGATGAAATCGCTTAATCAAGGGGCATAACTCTTACCCACTAAAATTTTCAAAGTTGCAAAAATAGGGTTGTGACCCATCTAATTGCTCCTGGGACCATCACGAAGAACTTTTATCCATTTCCGAAGACCAAAAAAGTGCCGGTTTTGGCTAATTTGGGCGTAATCGCACTTATTCAAGCCTCGTAACCCTCAACGCGCAAGAATTCCAAGTCATCAAAGTCACCAAAAGTAGGGTTGTGGCATATCAAAATGTAGCTGAGATCATTTCGAACGACATAAGTTGGTCCAAAAATTCCAAAAAAGCGACGGTTTTCCCAATATTTGATGAAATCGCTTAATCAAGGGGCATAACTCTTACCCACTAAAATTTTCAAAGTTGCAAAAATAGGGTTGTGACCCATCTAATTGCTCCTGGGACCATCACGAAGAACTTTTATCCATTTCCGAAGACCAAAAAAGTGCCGGTTTTCGCTAATTTGGGCGTAATCGCACTTATTCAAGCCTCGTAACCCTCAACGCGCAAGAATTCCAAGTCATCAAAGTCACCAAAAGTAGGGTTGTGGCATATCAAAATGTAGCTGAGATCATTTCGAACGACATAAGTTGGTCCAAAAATTCCAAAAAAGCGACGGTTTTCCCAATATTTGATGAAATCGCTTAATCAAGGGGCATAACTCTTACCCACTAAAATTTTCAAAGTTGCAAAAATAGGGTTGTGACCCATCTAATTGCTCCTGGGACCATCACGAAGAACTTTTATCCATTTCCGAAGACCAAAAAAGTGCCGGTTTTCGCTAATTTGGGCGTAATCGCACTTATTCAAGCCTCGTAACCCTCAACGCGCAAGAATTCCAAGTCATCAAAGTCACCAAAAGTAGGGTTGTGGCATATCAAAATGTAGCTGAGATCATTTCGAATGACATAAGTTGGTCCAAAAATTCCAAAAAAGCGACGGTTTTCCCAATATTTGATGAAATCGCTTAATCAAGGGGCATAACTCTTACCCACTAAAATTTTCAAAGTTGCAAAAATAGGGTTGTGACCCATCTAATTGCTCCTGGGACCATCACGAAGAACTTTTATCCATTTCCGAAGACCAAAAAAGTGCCGGTTTTCGCTAATTTGGGCGTAATCGCACTTATTCAAGCCTCGTAACCCTCAACGCGCAAGAATTCCAAGTCATCAAAGTCACCAAAAGTAGGGTTGTGGCATATCAAAATGTAGCTGAGATCATTTCGAATGACATAAGTTGGTCCAAAAATTCCAAAAAAGCGACGGTTTTCCCAATATTTGATGGAATCGCTTAATCAAGGGGCATAACTCTTACCCACTAAAATTTTCAAAGTTGCAAAAAGAGGGTTGTGACCCATCTAATTGCTCCTGGGACCATCACGAAGAACTTTTATCCATTTCCGAAGACCAAAAAAGTGCCGGTTTTCGCTAATTTGGGCGTAATCGCACTTATTCAAGCCTCGTAACCCTCAACGCGCAAGAATTCCAAGTCATCAAAGTCACCAAAAGTAGGGTTGTGGCATATCAAAATGTAGCTGAGATCATTTCGAACGACATAAGTTGGTCCAAAAATTCCAAAAAAGCGACGGTTTTCCCAATATTTGATGAAATCGCTTAATCAAGGGGCATAACTCTTACCCACTAAAATTTTCAAAGTTGCAAAAATAGGGTTGTGACCCATCTAATTGCTCCTGGGACCATCACGAAGAACTTTTATCCATTTCCGAAGACCAAAAAAGTGCCGGTTTTCGCTAATTTGGGCGTAATCGCACTTATTCAAGCCTCGTAACCCTCAACGCGCAAGAATTCCAAGTCATCAAAGTCACCAAAAGTAGGGTTGTGGCATATCAAAATGTAGCTGAGATCATTTCGAACGACATAAGTTGGTCCAAAAATTCCAAAAAAGCGACGGTTTTCCCAATATTTGATGAAATCGCTTAATCAAGGGGCATAACTCTTACCCACTAAAATTTTCAAAGTTGCAAAAATAGGGTTGTGACCCATCTAATTGCTCCTGGGACCATCACGAAGAACTTTTATCCATTTCCGAAGACCAAAAAAGTGCCGGTTTTCGCTAATTTGGGCGTAATCGCACTTATTCAAGCCTCGTAACCCTCAACGCGCAAGAATTCCAAGTCATCAAAGTCACCAAAAGTAGGGTTGTGGCATATCAAAATGTAGCTGAGATCATTTCGAACGACATAAGTTGGTCCAAAAATTCCAAAAAAGCGACGGTTTTCCCAATATTTGATGAAATCGCTTAATCAAGGGGCATAACTCTTACCCACTAAAATTTTCAAAGTTGCAAAAATAGGGTTGTGACCCATCTAATTGCTCCTGGGACCATCACGAAGAACTTTTATCCATTTCCGAAGACCAAAAAAGTGCCGGTTTTCGCTAATTTGGGCGTAATCGCACTTATTCAAGCCTCGTAACCCTCAACGCGCAAGAATTCCAAGTCATCAAAGTCACCAAAAGTAGGGTTGTGGCATATCAAAATGTAGCTGAGATCATTTCGAACGACATAAGTTGGTCCAAAAATTCCAAAAAAGCGACGGTTTTCCCAATATTTGATGAAATCGCTTAATCAAGGGGCATAACTCTTACCCACTAAAATTTTCAAAGTTGCAAAAATAGGGTTGTGACCCATCTAATTGCTCCTGGGACCATCACGAAGAACTTTTATCCATTTCCGAAGACCAAAAAAGTGCCGGTTTTCGCTAATTTGGGCGTAATCGCACTTATTCAAGCCTCGTAACCCTCAACGCGCAAGAATTCCAAGTCATCAAAGTCACCAAAAGTAGGGTTGTGGCATATCAAAATGTAGCTGAGATCATTTCGAACGACATAAGTTGGTCCAAAAATTCCAAAAAAGCGACGGTTTTCCCAATATTTGATGAAATCGCTTAATCAAGGGGCATAACTCTTACCCACTAAAATTTTCAAAGTTGCAAAAATAGGGTTGTGACCCATCTAATTGCTCCTGGGACCATCACGAAGAACTTTTATCCATTTCCGAAGACCAAAAAAGTGCCGGTTTTCGCTAATTTGGGCGTAATCGCACTTATTCAAGCCTCGTAACCCTCAACGCGCAAGAATTCCAAGTCATCAAAGTCACCAAAAGTAGGGTTGTGGCATATCAAAATGTAGCTGAGATCATTTCGAACGACATAAGTTGGTCCAAAAATTCCAAAAAGCGACGGTTTTCCCAATATTTGATGAAATCGCTTAATCAAGGGGCATAACTCTTACCCACTAACATTTTCAAAGTTGCAAAAATAGGGTTGTGACCCATCTAATTGCTCCTGGGACCATCACGAAGAACTTTTATCCATTTCCGAAGACCAAAAAAGTGCCGGTTTTCGCTAATTTGGGCGTAATCGCACTTATTCAAGCCTCGTAACCCTCAACGCGCAAGAATTCCAAGTCATCAAAGTCACCAAAAGTAGGGTTGTGGCATATCAAAATGTAGCTGAGATCATTTCGAACGACATAAGTTGGTCCAAAAATTCCAAAAAAGCGACGGTTTTCCCAATATTTGATGAAATCGCTTAATCAAGGGGCATAACTCTTACCCACTAAAATTTTCAAAGTTGCAAAAATAGGGTTGTGACCCATCTAATTGCTCCTGGGACCATCACGAAGAACTTTTATCCATTTCCGAAGACCAAAAAAGTGCCGGTTTTCGCTAATTTGGGCGTAATCGCACTTATTCAAGCCTCGTAACCCTCAACGCGCAAGAATTCCAAGTCATCAAAGTCACCAAAAGTAGGGTTGTGGCATATCAAAATGTAGCTGAGATCATTTCGAACGACATAAGTTGGTCCAAAAATTCCAAAAAAGCGACGGTTTTCCCAATATTTGATGAAATCGCTTAATCAAGGGGCATAACTCTTACCCACTAAAATTTTCAAAGTTGCAAAAATAGGGTTGTGACCCATCTAATTGCTCCTGGGACCATCACGAAGAACTTTTATCCATTTCCGAAGACCAAAAAAGTGCCGGTTTTCGCTAATTTGGGCGTAATCGCACTTATTCAAGCCTCGTAACCCTCAACGCGCAAGAATTCCAAGTCATCAAAGTCACCAAAAGTAGGGTTGTGGCATATCAAAATGTAGCTGAGATCATTTCGAACGACATAAGTTGGTCCAAAAATTCCAAAAAAGCGACGGTTTTCCCAATATTTGATGAAATCGCTTAATCAAGGGGCATAACTCTTACCCACTAAAATTTTCAAAGTTGCAAAAATAGGGTTGTGACCCATCTAATTGCTCCTGGGACCATCACGAAGAACTTTTATCCATTTCCGAAGACCAAAAAAGTGCCGGTTTTCGCTAATTTGGGCGTAATCGCACTTATTCAAGCCTCGTAACCCTCAACGCGCAAGAATTCCAAGTCATCAAAGTCACCAAAAGTAGGGTTGTGGCATATCAAAATGTAGCTGAGATCATTTCGAACGACATAAGTTGGTCCAAAAATTCCAAAAAAGCGACGGTTTTCCCAATATTTGATGAAATCGCTTAATCAAGGGGCATAACTCTTACCCACTAAAATTTTCAAAGTTGCAAAAATAGGGTTGTGACCCATCTAATTGCTCCTGGGACCATCACGAAGAACTTTTATCCATTTCCGAAGACCAAAAAAGTGCCGGTTTTCGCTAATTTGGGCGTAATCGCAGTTATTCAAGCCTCGTAACCCTCAACGCGCAAGAATTCCAAGTCATCAAAGTCACCAAAAGTAGGGTTGTGGCATATCAAAATGTAGCTGAGATCATTTCGAACGACATAAGTTGGTCCAAAAATTCCAAAAAAGCGACGGTTTTCCCAATATTTGATGAAATCGCTTAATCAAGGGGCATAACTCTTACCCACTAAAATTTTCAAAGTTGCAAAAATAGGGTTGTGACCCATCTAATTGCTCCTGGGACCATCAAGAAGAACTTTTATCCATTTCCGAAGACCAAAAAAGTGCCGGTTTTCGCTAATTTGGGCGTAATCGCACTTATTCAAGCCTCGTAACCCTCAACGCGCAAGAATTCCAAGTCATCAAAGTCACCAAAAGTAGGGTTGTGGCATATCAAAATGTAGCTGAGATCATTTCGAACGACATAAGTTGGTCCAAAAATTCCAAAAAAGCGACGGTTTTCCCAATATTTGATGAAATCGCTTAATCAAGGGGCATAACTCTTACCCACTAAAATTTTCAAAGTTGCAAAAATAGGGTTGTGACCCATCTAATTGCTCCTGGGACCATCACGAAGAACTTTTATCCATTTCCGAAGACCAAAAAAGTGCCGGTTTTCGCTAATTTGGGCGTAATCGCACTTATTCAAGCCTCGTAACCCTCAACGCGCAAGAATTCCAAGTCATCAAAGTCACCAAAAGTAGGGTTGTGGCATATCAAAATGTAGCTGAGATCATTTCGAATGACATAAGTTGGTCCAAAAATTCCAAAAAAGCGACGGTTTTCCCAATATTTGATGAAATCGCTTAATCAAGGGGCATAACTCTTACCCACTAAAATTTTCAAAGTTGCAAAAATAGGGTTGTGACCCATCTAATTGCTCCTGGGACCATCACGAAGAACTTTTATCCATTTCCGAAGACCAAAAAAGTGCCGGTTTTCGCTAATTTGGGCGTAATCGCACTTATTCAAGCCTCGTAACCCTCAACGCGCAAGAATTCCAAGTCATCAAAGTCACCAAAAGTAGGGTTGTGGCATATCAAAATGTAGCTGAGATCATTTCGAATGACATAAGTTGGTCCAAAAATTCCAAAAAAGCGACGGTTTTCCCAATATTTGATGAAATCGCTTAATCAAGGGGCATAACTCTTACCCACTAAAATTTTCAAAGTTGCAAAAATAGGGTTGTGACCCATCTAATTGCTCCTGGGACCATCACGAAGAACTTTTATCCATTTCCGAAGACCAAAAAAGTGCCGGTTTTCGCTAATTTGGGCGTAATCGCACTTATTCAAGCCTCGTAACCCTCAACGCGCAAGAATTCCAAGTCATCAAAGTCACCAAAAGTAGGGTTGTGGCATATCAAAATGTAGCTGAGATCATTTCGAACGACATAAGTTGGTCCAAAAATTCCAAAAAAGCGACGGTTTTCCCAATATTTGATGAAATCGCTTAATCAAGGGGCATAACTCTTACCCACTAAAATTTTCAAAGTTGCAAAAATAGGGTTGTGACCCATCTAATTGCTCCTGGGACCATCACGAAGAACTTTTATCCATTTCCGAAGACCAAAAAAGTGCCGGTTTTCGCTAATTTGGGCGTAATCGCACTTATTCAAGCCTCGTAACCCTCAACGCGCAAGAATTCCAAGTCATCAAAGTCACCAAAAGTAGGGTTGTGGCATATCAAAATGTAGCTGAGATCATTTCGAACGACATAAGTTGGTCCAAAAATTCCAAAAAAGCGACGGTTTTCCCAATATTTGATGAAATCGCTTAATCAAGGGGCATAACTCTTACCCACTAAAATTTTCAAAGTTGCAAAAATAGGGTTGTGACCCATCTAATTGCTCCTGGGACCATCACGAAGAACTTTTATCCATTTCCGAAGACCAAAAAAGTGCCGGTTTTCGCTAATTTGGGCGTAATCGCACTTATTCAAGCCTCGTAACCCTCAACGCGCAAGAATTCCAAGTCATCAAAGTCACCAAAAGTAGGGTTGTGGCATATCAAAATGTAGCTGAGATCATTTCGAATGACATAAGTTGGTCCAAAAATTCCAAAAAAGCGACGGTTTTCCCAATATTTGATGAAATCGCTTAATCAAGGGGCATAACTCTTACCCACTAAAATTTTCAAAGTTGCAAAAATAGGGTTGTGACCCATCTAATTGCTCCTGGGACCATCACGAAGAACTTTTATCCATTTCCGAAGACCAAAAAAGTGCCGGTTTTCGCTAATTTGGGCGTAATCGCACTTATTCAAGCCTCGTAACCCTCAACGCGCAAGAATTCCAAGTCATCAAAGTCACCAAAAGTAGGGTTGTGGCATATCAAAATGTAGCTGAGATCATTTCGAATGACATAAGTTGGTCCAAAAATTCCAAAAAAGCGACGGTTTTCCCAATATTTGATGAAATCGCTTAATCAAGGGGCATAACTCTTACCCACTAAAATTTTCAAAGTTGCAAAAATAGGGTTGTGACCCATCTAATTGCTCCTGGGACCATCACGAAGAACTTTTATCCATTTCCGAAGACCAAAAAAGTGCCGGTTTTCGCTAATTTGGGCGTAATCGCACTTATTCAAGCCTCGTAACCCTCAACGCGCAAGAATTCCAAGTCATCAAAGTCACCAAAAGTAGGGTTGTGGCATATCAAAATGTAGCTGAGATCATTTCGAACGACATAAGTTGGTCCAAAAATTCCAAAAAAGCGACGGTTTTCCCAATATTTGATGAAATCGCTTAATCAAGGGGCATAACTCTTACCCACTAAAATTTTCAAAGTTGCAAAAATAGGGTTGTGACCCATCTAATTGCTCCTGGGACCATCACGAAGAACTTTTATCCATTTCCGAAGACCAAAAAAGTGCCGGTTTTCGCTAATTTGGGCGTAATCGCACTTATTCAAGCCTCGTAACCCTCAACGCGCAAGAATTCCAAGTCATCAAAGTCACCAAAAGTAGGGTTGTGGCATATCAAAATGTAGCTGAGATCATTTCGAACGACATAAGTTGGTCCAAAAATTCCAAAAAAGCGACGGTTTTCCCAATATTTGATGAAATCGCTTAATCAAGGGGCATAACTCTTACCCACTAAAATTTTCAAAGTTGCAAAAATAGGGTTGTGACCCATCTAATTGCTCCTGGGACCATCACGAAGAACTTTTATCCATTTCCGAAGACCAAAAAAGTGCCGGTTTTCGCTAATTTGGGCGTAATCGCACTTATTCAAGCCTCGTAACCCTCAACGCGCAAGAATTCCAAGTCATCAAAGTCACCAAAAGTAGGGTTGTGGCATATCAAAATGTAGCTGAGATCATTTCGAACGACATAAGTTGGTCCAAAAATTCCAAAAAAGCGACGGTTTTCCCAATATTTGATGAAATCGCTTAATCAAGGGGCATAACTCTTACCCACTAAAATTTTCAAAGTTGCAAAAATAGGGTTGTGACCCATCTAATTGCTCCTGGGACCATCACGAATAACTTTTATCCATTTCCGAAGACCAAAAAAGTGCCGGTTTTCGCTAATTTGGGCGTAATCGCACTTATTCAAGCCTCGTAACCCTCAACGCGCAAGAATTCCAAGTCATCAAAGTCACCAAAAGTAGGGTTGTGGCATATCAAAATGTAGCTGAGATCATTTCGAACGACATAAGTTGGTCCAAAAATTCCAAAAAAGCGACGGTTTTCCCAATATTTGATGAAATCGCTTAATCAAGGGGCATAACTCTTACCCACTAAAATTTTCAAAGTTGCAAAAATAGGGTTGTGACCCATCTAATTGCTCCTGGGACCATCACGAAGAACTTTTATCCATTTCCGAAGACCAAAAAAGTGCCGGTTTTCGCTAATTTGGGCGTAATCGCACTTATTCAAGCCTCGTAACCCTCAACGCGCAAGAATTCCAAGTCATCAAAGTCACCAAAAGTAGGGTTGTGGCATATCAAAATGTAGCTGAGATCATTTCGAACGACATAAGTTGGTCCAAAAATTCCAAAAAAGCGACGGTTTTCCCAATATTTGATGAAATCGCTTAATCAAGGGGCATAACTCTTACCCACTAAAATTTTCAAAGTTGCAAAAATAGGGTTGTGACCCATCTAATTGCTCCTGGGACCATCACGAAGAACTTTTATCCATTTCCGAAGACCAAAAAAGTGCCGGTTTTCGCTAATTTGGGCGTAATCGCACTTATTCAAGCCTCGTAACCCTCAACGCGCAAGAATTCCAAGTCATCAAAGTCACCAAAAGTAGGGTTGTGGCATATCAAAATGTAGCTGAGATCATTTCGAACGACATAAGTTGGTCCAAAAATTCCAAAAAGCGACGGTTTTCCCAATATTTGATGAAATCGCTTAATCAAGGGGCATAACTCTTACCCACTAAAATTTTCAAAGTTGCAAAAATAGGGTTGTGACCCATCTAATTGCTCCTGGGACCATCACGAAGAACTTTTATCCATTTCCGAAGACCATAAAAGTGCCGGTTTTCGCTAATTTGGGCGTAATCGCACTTATTCAAGCCTCGTAACCCTCAACGCGCAAGAATTCCAAGTCATCAAAGTCACCAAAAGTAGGGTTGTGGCATATCAAAATGTAGCTGAGATCATTTCGAACGACATAAGTTGGTCCAAAAATTCCAAAAAAGCGACGGTTTTCCCAATATTTGATGAAATCGCTTAATCAAGGGGCATAACTCTTACCCACTAAAATTTTCAAAGTTGCAAAAATAGGGTTGTGACCCATCTAATTGCTCCTGGGACCATCACGAAGAACTTTTATCCATTTCCGAAGACCAAAAAAGTGCCGGTTTTCGCTAATTTGGGCGTAATCGCACTTATTCAAGCCTCGTAACCCTCAACGCGCAAGAATTCCAAGTCATCAAAGTCACCAAAAGTAGGGTTGTGGCATATCAAAATGTAGCTGAGATCATTTCGAACGACATAAGTTGGTCCAAAAATTCCAAAAAAGCGACGGTTTTCCCAATATTTGATGAAATCGCTTAATCAAGGGGCATAACTCTTACCCACTAAAATTTTCAAAGTTGCAAAAATAGGGTTGTGACCCATCTAATTGCTCCTGGGACCATCACGAAGAACTTTTATCCATTTCCGAAGACCAAAAAAGTGCCGGTTTTCGCTAATTTGGGCGTAATCGCACTTATTCAAGCCTCGTAACCCTCAACGCGTAAGAATTCCAAGTCATCAAAGTCACCAAAAGTAGGGTTGTGGCATATCAAAATGTAGCTGAGATCATTTCGAACGACATAAGTTGGTCCAAAAATTCCAAAAAAGCGACGGTTTTCCCAATATTTGATGAAATCGCTTAATCAAGGGGCATAACTCTTACCCACTAAAATTTTCAAAGTTGCAAAAATAGGGTTGTGACCCATCTAATTGCTCCTGGGACCATCACGAAGAACTTTTATCCATTTCCGAAGACCAAAAAAGTGCCGGTTTTCGCTAATTTGGGCGTAATCGCACTTATTCAAGCCTCGTAACCCTCAACGCGCAAGAATTCCAAGTCATCAAAGTCACCAAAAGTAGGGTTGTGGCATATCAAAATGTAGCTGAGATCATTTCGAACGACATAAGTTGGTCCAAAAATTCCAAAAAAGCGACGGTTTTCCCAATATTTGATGAAATCGCTTAATCAAGGGGCATAACTCTTACCCACTAAAATTTTCAAAGTTGCAAAAATAGGGTTGTGACCCATCTAATTGCTCCTGGGACCATCACGAAGAACTTTTATCCATTTCCGAAGACCAAAAAAGTGCCGGTTTTCGCTAATTTGGGCGTAATCGCACTTATTCAAGCCTCGTAACCCTCAACGCGCAAGAATTCCAAGTCATCAAAGTCACCAAAAGTAGGGTTGTGGCATATCAAAATGTAGCTGAGATCATTTCGAACGACATAAGTTGGTCCAAAAATTCCAAAAAAGCGACGGTTTTCCCAATATTTGATGAAATCGCTTAATCAAGGGGCATAACTCTTACCCACTAAAATTTTCAAAGTTGCAAAAATAGGGTTGTGACCCATCTAATTGCTCCTGGGACCATCACGAAGAACTTTTATCCATTTCCGAAGACCAAAAAAGTGCCGGTTTTCGCTAATTTGGGCGTAATCGCACTTATTCAAGCCTCGTAACCCTCAACGCGCAAGAATTCCAAGTCATCAAAGTCACCAAATGTAGGGTTGTGGCATATCAAAATGTAGCTGAGATCATTTCGAACGACATAAGTTGGTCCAAAAATTCCAAAAAAGCGACGGTTTTCCCAATATTTGATGAAATCGCTTAATCAAGGGGCATAACTCTTACCCACTAAAATTTTCAAAGTTGCAAAAATAGGGTTGTGACCCATCTAATTGCTCCTGGGACCATCACGAATAACTTTTATCCATTTCCGAAGACCAAAAAAGTGCCGGTTTTCGCTAATTTGGGCGTAATCGCACTTATTCAAGCCTCGTAACCCTCAACGCGCAAGAATTCCAAGTCATCAAAGTCACCAAAAGTAGGGTTGTGGCATATCAAAATGTAGCTGAGATCATTTCGAACGACAAAAGTTGGTCCAAAAATTCCAAAAAAGCGACGGTTTTCCCAATATTTGATGAAATCGCTTAATCAAGGGGCATAACTCTTACCCACTAAAATTTTCAAAGTTGCAAAAATAGGGTTGTGACCCATCTAATTGCTCCTGGGACCATCACGAAGAACTTTTATCCATTTCCGAAGACCAAAAAAGTGCCGGTTTTCGCTAATTTGGGCGTAATCGCACTTATTCAAGCCTCGTAACCCTCAACGCGCAAGAATTCCAAGTCATCAAAGTCACCAAAAGTAGGGTTGTGGCATATCAAAATGTAGCTGAGATCATTTCGAACGACATAAGTTGGTCCAAAAATTCCAAAAAAGCGACGGTTTTCCCAATATTTGATGAAATCGCTTAATCAAGGGGCATAACTCTTACCCACTAAAATTTTCAAAGTTGCAAAAATAGGGTTGTGACCCATCTAATTGCTCCTGGGACCATCACGAAGAACTTTTATCCATTTCCGAAGACCAAAAAAGTGCCGGTTTTCGCTAATTTGGGCGTAATCGCACTTATTCAAGCCTCGTAACCCTCAACGCGCAAGAATTCCAAGTCATCAAAGTCACCAAAAGTAGGGTTGTGGCATATCAAAATGTAGCTGAGATCATTTCGAACGACATAAGTTGGTCCAAAAATTCCAAAAAGCGACGGTTTTCCCAATATTTGATGAAATCGCTTAATCAAGGGGCATAACTCTTACCCACTAACATTTTCAAAGTTGCAAAAATAGGGTTGTGACCCATCTAATTGCTCCTGGGACCATCACGAAGAACTTTTATCCATTTCCGAAGACCAAAAAAGTGCCGGTTTTCGCTAATTTGGGCGTAATCGCACTTATTCAAGCCTCGTAACCCTCAACGCGCAAGAATTCCAAGTCATCAAAGTCACCAAAAGTAGGGTTGTGGCATATCAAAATGTAGCTGAGATCATTTCGAACGACATAAGTTGGTCCAAAAATTCCAAAAAAGCGACGGTTTTCCCAATATTTGATGAAATCGCTTAATCAAGGGGCATAACTCTTACCCACTAAAATTTTCAAAGTTGCAAAAATAGGGTTGTGACCCATCTAATTGCTCCTGGGACCATCACGAAGAACTTTTATCCATTTCCGAAGACCAAAAAAGTGCCGGTTTTCGCTAATTTGGGCGTAATCGCACTTATTCAAGCCTCGTAACCCTCAACGCGCAAGAATTCCAAGTCATCAAAGTCACCAAAAGTAGGGTTGTGGCATATCAAAATGTAGCTGAGATCATTTCGAACGACATAAGTTGGTCCAAAAATTCCAAAAAAGCGACGGTTTTCCCAATATTTGATGAAATCGCTTAATCAAGGGGCATAACTCTTACCCACTAAAATTTTCAAAGTTGCAAAAATAGGGTTGTGACCCATCTAATTGCTCCTGGGACCATCACGAAGAACTTTTATCCATTTCCGAAGACCAAAAAAGTGCCGGTTTTCGCTAATTTGGGCGTAATCGCACTTATTCAAGCCTCGTAACCCTCAACGCGTAAGAATTCCAAGTCATCAAAGTCACCAAAAGTAGGGTTGTGGCATATCAAAATGTAGCTGAGATCATTTCGAACGACATAAGTTGGTCCAAAAATTCCAAAAAAGCGACGGTTTTCCCAATATTTGATGAAATCGCTTAATCAAGGGGCATAACTCTTACCCACTAAAATTTTCAAAGTTGCAAAAATAGGGTTGTGACCCATCTAATTGCTCCTGGGACCATCACGAAGAACTTTTATCCATTTCCGAAGACCAAAAAAGTGCCGGTTTTCGCTAATTTGGGCGTAATCGCACTTATTCAAGCCTCGTAACCCTCAACGCGCAAGAATTCCAAGTCATCAAAGTCACCAAAAGTAGGGTTGTGGCATATCAAAATGTAGCTGAGATCATTTCGAACGACATAAGTTGGTCCAAAAATTCCAAAAAAGCGACGGTTTTCCCAATATTTGATGAAATCGCTTAATCAAGGGGCATAACTCTTACCCACTAAAATGTTCAAAGTTGCAAAAATAGGGTTGTGACCCATCTAATTGCTCCTGGGACCATCACGAAGAACTTTTATCCATTTCCGAAGACCAAAAAAGTGCCGGTTTTCGCTAATTTGGGCGTAATCGCACTTATTCAAGCCTCGTAACCCTCAACGCGCAAGAATTCCAAGTCATCAAAGTCACCAAAAGTAGGGTTGTGGCATATCAAAATGTAGCTGAGATCATTTCGAACGACATAAGTTGGTCCAAAAATTCCAAAAAAGCGACGGTTTTCCCAATATTTGATGAAATCGCTTAATCAAGGGGCATAACTCTTACCCACTAAAATTTTCAAAGTTGCAAAAATAGGGTTGTGACCCATCTAATTGCTCCTGGGACCATCACGAAGAACTTTTATCCATTTCCGAAGACCAAAAAAGTGCCGGTTTTCGCTAATTTGGGCGTAATCGCACTTATTCAAGCCTCGTAACCCTCAACGCGCAAGAATTCCAAGTCATCAAAGTCACCAAAAGTAGGGTTGTGGCATATCAAAATGTAGCTGAGATCATTTCGAACGACATAAGTTGGTCCAAAAATTCCAAAAAAGCGACGGTTTTCCCAATATTTGATGAAATCGCTTAATCAAGGGGCATAACTCTTACCCACTAAAATTTTCAAAGTTGCAAAAATAGGGTTGTGACCCATCTAATTGCTCCTGGGACCATCACGAAGAACTTTTATCCATTTCCGAAGACCAAAAAAGTGCCGGTTTTCGCTAATTTGGGCGTAATCGCACTTATTCAAGCCTCGTAACCCTCAACGCGCAAGAATTCCAAGTCATCAAAGTCACCAAAAGTAGGGTTGTGGCATATCAAAATGTAGCTGAGATCATTTCGAACGACATAAGTTGGTCCAAAAATTCCAAAAATGCGACGGTTTTCCCAATATTTGATGAAATCGCTTAATCAAGGGGCATAACTCTTACCCACTAAAATTTTCAAAGTTGCAAAAATAGGGTTGTGACCCATCTAATTGCTCCTGGGACCATCACGAAGAACTTTTATCCATTTCCGAAGACCAAAAAAGTGCCAGTTTTCGCTAATTTGGGCGTAATCGCACTTATTCAAGCCTCGTAACCCTCAACGCGCAAGAATTCCAAGTCATCAAAGTCACCAAAAGTAGGGTTGTGGCATATCAAAATGTAGCTGAGATCATTTCGAACGACATAAGTTGGTCCAAAAATTCCAAAAAAGCGACGGTTTTCCCAATATTTGATGAAATCGCTTAATCAAGGGGCATAACTCTTACCCACTAAAATTTTCAAAGTTGCAAAAATAGGGTTGTGACCCATCTAATTGCTCCTGGGACCATCACGAAGAACTTTTATCCATTTCCGAAGACCAAAAAAGTGCCGGTTTTCGCTAATTTGGGCGTAATCGCACTTATTCAAGCCTCGTAACCCTCAACGCGCAAGAATTCCAAGTCATCAAAGTCACCAAAAGTAGGGTTGTGGCATATCAAAATGTAGCTGAGATCATTTCGAACGACATAAGTTGGTCCAAAAATTCCAAAAAAGCGACGGTTTTCCCAATATTTGATGAAATCGCTTAATCAAGGGGCATAACTCTTACCCACTAAAATTTTCAAAGTTGCAAAAATAGGGTTGTGACCCATCTAATTGCTCCTGGGACCATCACGAAGAACTTTTATCCATTTCCGAAGACCAAAAAAGTGCCGGTTTTCGCTAATTTGGGCGTAATCGCACTTATTCAAGCCTCGTAACCCTCAACGCGCAAGAATTCCAAGTCATCAAAGTCACCAAAAGTAGGGTTGTGGCATATCAAAATGTAGCTGAGATCATTTCGAACGACACAAGTTGGTCCAAAAATTCCAAAAAAGCGACGGTTTTCCCAATATTTGATGAAATCGCTTAATCAAGGGGCATAACTCTTACCCACTAAAATTTTCAAAGTTGCAAAAATAGGGTTGTGACCCATCTAATTGCTCCTGGGACCATCACGAAGAACTTTTATCCATTTCCGAAGACCAAAAAAGTGCCGGTTTTCGCTAATTTGGGCGTAATCGCACTTATTCAAGCCTCGTAACCCTCAACGCGCAAGAATTCCAAGTCATCAAAGTCACCAAAAGTAGGGTTGTGGCATATCAAAATGTAGCTGAGATCATTTCGAACGACATAAGTTGGTCCAAAAATTCCAAAAAAGCGACGGTTTTCCCAATATTTGATGAAATCGCTTAATCAAGGGGCATAACTCTTACCCACTAAAATTTTCAAAGTTGCAAAAATAGGGTTGTGACCCATCTAATTGCTCCTGGGACCATCACGAAGAACTTTTATCCATTTCCGAAGACCAAAAAAGTGCCGGTTTTCGCTAATTTGGGCGTAATCGCACTTATTCAAGCCTCGTAACCCTCAACGCGCAAGAATTCCAAGTCATCAAAGTCACCAAAAGTAGGGTTGTGGCATATCAAAATGTAGCTGAGATCATTTCGAACGACATAAGTTGGTCCAAAAATTCCAAAAAAGCGACGGTTTTCCCAATATTTGATGAAATCGCTTAATCAAGGGGCATAACTCTTACCCACTAAAATTTTCAAAGTTGCAAAAATAGGGTTGTGACCCATCTAATTGCTCCTGGGACCATCACGAAGAACTTTTATCCATTTCCGAAGACCAAAAAAGTGCCGGTTTTCGCTAATTTGGGCGTAATCGCACTTATTCAAGCCTCGTAACCCTCAACGCGCAAGAATTCCAAGTCATCAAAGTCACCAAAAGTAGGGTTGTGGCATATCAAAATGTAGCTGAGATCATTTCGAACGACACAAGTTGGTCCAAAAATTCCAAAAAAGCGACGGTTTTCCCAATATTTGATGAAATCGCTTAATCAAGGGGCATAACTCTTACCCACTAAAATTTTCAAAGTTGCAAAAATAGGGTTGTGACCCATCTAATTGCTCCTGGGACCATCACGAAGAACTTTTATCCATTTCCGAAGACCAAAAAAGTGCTGGTTTTCGCTAATTTGGGCGTAATCGCACTTATTCAAGCCTCGTAACCCTCAACGCGCAAGAATTCCAAGTCATCAAAGTCACCAAAAGTAGGGTTGTGGCATATCAAAATGTAGCTGAGATCATTTCGAACGACATAAGTTGGTCCAAAAATTCCAAAAAAGCTACGGTTTTCCCAATATTTGATGAAATCGCTTAATCAAGGGGCATAACTCTTACCCACTAAAATTTTCAAAGTTGCAAAAATAGGGTTGTGACCCATCTAATTGCTCCTGGGACCATCACGAAGAACTTTTATCCATTTCCGAAGACCAAAAAAGTGCCGGTTTTCGCTAATTTGGGCGTAATCGCACTTATTCAAGCCTCATAACCCTCAACGCGCAAGAATTCCAAGTCATCAAAGTCACCAAAAGTAGGGTTGTGGCATATCAAAATGTAGCTGAGATCATTTCGAACGACATAAGTTGGTCCAAAAATTCCAAAAAAGCGACGGTTTTCCCAATATTTGATGAAATCGCTTAATCAAGGGGCATAACTCTTACCCACTAAAATTTTCAAAGTTGCAAAAATAGGGTTGTGACCCATCTAATTGCTCCTGGGACCATCACGAAGAACTTTTATCCATTTCCGAAGACCAAAAAAGTGCCGGTTTTCGCTAATTTGGGCGTAATCGCACTTATTCAAGCCTCGTAACCCTCAACGCGCAAGAATTCCAAGTCATCAAAGTCACCAAAAGTAGGGTTGTGGCATATCAAAATGTAGCTGAGATCATTTGGAACGACATAAGTTGGTCCAAAAATTCCAAAAAAGCGACGGTTTTCCCAATATTTGATGAAATCGCTTAATCAAGGGGCATAACTCTTACCCACTAAAATTTTCAAAGTTGCAAAAATAGGGTTGTGACCCATCTAATTGCTCCTGGGACCATCACGAAGAACTTTTATCCATTTCCGAAGACCAAAAAAGTGCCGGTTTTCGCTAATTTGGGCGTAATCGCACTTATTCAAGCCTCGTAACCCTCAACGCGCAAGAATTCCAAGTCATCAAAGTCACCAAAAATAGGGTTGTGGCATATCAAAATGTAGCTGAGATCATTTCGAACGACATAAGTTGGTCCAAAAATTCCAAAAAAGCGACGGTTTTCCCAATATTTGATGAAATCGCTTAATCAAGGGGCATAACTCTTACCCACTAAAATTTTCAAAGTTGCAAAAATAGGGTTGTGACCCATCTAATTGCTCCTGGGACCATCACGAAGAACTTTTATCCATTTCCGAAGACCAAAAAAGTGCCGGTTTTCGCTAATTTGGGCGTAATCGCACTTATTCAAGCCTCGTAACCCTCAACGCGCAAGAATTCCAAGTCATCAAAGTCACCAAAAGTAGGGTTGTGGCATATCAAAATGTAGCTGAGATCATTTCGAACGACAGAAGTTGGTCCAAAAATTCCAAAAAAGCGACGGTTTTCCCAATATTTGATGAAATCGCTTAATCAAGGGGCATAACTCTTACCCACTAAAATTTTCAAAGTTGCAAAAATAGGGTTGTGACCCATCTAATTGCTCCTGGGACCATCACGAAGAACTTTTATCCATTTCCGAAGACCAAAAAAGTGCCGGTTTTCGCTAATTTGGGCGTAATCGCACTTATTCAAGCCTCGTAACCCTCAACGCGCAAGAATTCCAAGTCATCAAAGTCACCAACAGTAGGGTTGTGGCATATCAAACTGTAGCTGAGATCATTTCGAACGACATAAGTTGGTCCAAAAATTCCAAAAAAGCGACGGTTTTCCCAATATTTGATGAAATCGCTTAATCAAGGGGCATAACTCTTACCCACTAAAATTTTCAAAGTTGCAAAAATAGGGTTGTGACCCATCTAATTGCTCCTGGGACCATCACGAAGAACTTTTATCCATTTCCGAAGACCAAAAAAGTGCCGGTTTTCGCTAATTTGGGCGTAATCGCACTTATTCAAGCCTCGTAACCCTCAACGCGCAAGAATTCCAAGTCATCAAAGTCACCAAAAGTAGGGTTGTGGCATATCAAAATGTAGCTGAGATCATTTCGAACGACATAAGTTGGTCCAAAAATTCCAAAAAAGCGACGGTTTTCCCAATATTTGATGAAATCGCTTAATCAAGGGGCATAACTCTTACCCACTAAAATTTTCAAAGTTGCAAAAATAGGGTTGTGACCCATCTAATTGCTCCTGGGACCATCACGAAGAACTTTTATCCATTTCCGAAGACCAAAAAAGTGCCGGTTTTCGCTAATTTGGGCGTAATCGCACTTATTCAAGCCTCGTAACCCTCAACGCGCAAGAATTCCAAGTCATCAAAGTCACCAAAAGTAGGGTTGTGGCATATCAAAATGTAGCTGAGATCATTTCGAACGACACAAGTTGGTCCAAAAATTCCAAAAAAGCGACGGTTTTCCCAATATTTGATGAAATCGCTTAATCAAGGGGCATAACTCTTACCCACTAAAATTTTCAAAGTTGCAAAAATAGGGTTGTGACCCATCTAATTGCTCCTGGGACCATCACGAAGAACTTTTATCCATTTCCGAAGACCAAAAAAGTGCCGGTTTTCGCTAATTTGGGCGTAATCGCACTTATTCAAGCCTCGTAACCCTCAACGCGCAAGAATTCCAAGTCATCAAAGTCACCAAAAGTAGGGTTGTGGCATATCAAAATGTAGCTGAGATCATTTCGAACGACATAAGTTGGTCCAAAAATTCCAAAAAAGCGACGGTTTTCCCAATATTTGATGAAATCGCTTAATCAAGGGGCATAACTCTTACCCACTAAAATTTTCAAAGTTGCAAAAATAGGGTTGTGACCCATCTAATTGCTCCTGGGACCATCACGAAGAACTTTTATCCATTTCCGAAGACCAAAAAAGTGCCGGTTTTTTCGCTAATTTGGGCGTAATCGCACTTATTCAAGCCTCGTAACCCTCAACGCGCAAGAATTCCAAGTCATCAAAGTCACCAAAAGTAGGGTTGTGGCATATCAAAATGTAGCTGAGATCATTTCGAACGACATAAGTTGGTCCAAAAATTCCAAAAAAGCGACGGTTTTCCCAATATTTGATGAAATCGCTTAATCAAGGGGCATAACTCTTACCCACTAAAATTTTCAAAGTTGCAAAAATAGGGTTGTGACCCATCTAATTGCTCCTGGGACCATCACGAAGAACTTTTATCCATTTCCGAAGACCAAAAAAGTGCCGGTTTTCGCTAATTTGGGCGTAATCGCACTTATTCAAGCCTCGTAACCCTCAACGCGCAAGAATTCCAAGTCATCAAAGTCACCAAAAGTAGGGTTGTGGCATATCAAAATGTAGCTGAGATCATTTCGAACGACATAAGTTGGTCCAAAAATTCCAAAAAAGCGACGGTTTTCCCAATATTTGATGAAATCGCTTAATCAAGGGGCATAACTCTTACCCACTAAAATTTTCAAAGTTGCAAAAATAGGGTTGTGACCCATCTAATTGCTCCTGGGACCATCACGAAGAACTTTTATCCATTTCCGAAGACCAAAAAAGTGCCGGTTTTCGCTAATTTGGGCGTAATCGCACTTATTCAAGCCTCGTTACCCTCAACGCGCAAGAATTCCAAGTCATCAAAGTCACCAAAAGTAGGGTTGTGGCATATCAAAATGTAGCTGAGATCATTTCGAACGACATAAGTTGGTCCAAAAATTCCAAAAAAGCGACGGTTTTCCCAATATTTGATGAAATCGCTTAATCAAGGGGCATAACTCTTACCCACTAAAATTTTCAAAGTTGCAAAAATAGGGTTGTGACCCATCTAATTGCTCCTGGGACCATCACGAAGAACTTTTATCCATTTCCGAAGACCAAAAAAGTGCCGGTTTTCGCTAATTTGGGCGTAATCGCACTTATTCAAGCCTCGTAACCCTCAACGCGCAAGAATTCCAAGTCATCAAAGTCACCAAAAGTAGGGTTGTGGCATATCAAAATGTAGCTGAGATCATTTCGAACGACATAAGTTGGTCCAAAAATTCCAAAAAAGCGACGGTTTTCCCAATATTTGATGAAATCGCTTAATCAAGGGGCATAACTCTTACCCACTAAAATTTTCAAAGTTGCAAAAATAGGGTTGTGACCCATCTAATTGCTCCTGGGACCATCACGAAGAACTTTTATCCATTTCCGAAGACCAAAAAAGTGCCGGTTTTCGCTAATTTGGGCGTAATCGCACTTATTCAAGCCTCGTAACCCTTAACGCGCAAGAATTCCAAGTCATCAAAGTCACCAAAAGTAGGGTTGTGGCATATCAAAATGTAGCTGAGATCATTTCGAACGACATAAGTTGGTCCAAAAATTCCAAAAAAGCGACGGTTTTCCCAATATTTGATGAAATCGCTTAATCAAGGGGCATAACTCTTACCCACTAAAATTTTCAAAGTTGCAAAAATAGGGTTGTGACCCATCTAATTGCTCCTGGGACCATCACGAAGAACTTTTATCCATTTCCGAAGACCAAAAAAGTGCCGGTTTTCGCTAATTTGGGCGTAATCGCACTTATTCAAGCCTCGTAACCCTCAACGCGCAAGAATTCCAAGTCATCAAAGTCACCAAAAGTAGGGTTGTGGCATATCAAAATGTAGCTGAGATCATTTCGAACGACATAAGTTGGTCCAAAAATTCCAAAAAAGCGACGGTTTTCCCAATATTTGATGAAATCGCTTAATCAAGGGGCATAACTCTTACCCACTAAAATTTTCAAAGTTGCAAAAATAGGGTTGTGACCCATCTAATTGCTCCTGGGACCATCACGAAGAACTTTTATCTATTTCCGAAGACCAAAAAAGTGCCGGTTTTCGCTAATTTGGGCGTAATCGCACTTATTCAAGCCTCGTAACCCTCAACGCGCAAGAATTCCAAGTCATCAAAGTCACCAAAAGTAGGGTTGTGGCATATCAAAATGTAGCTGAGATCATTTCGAACGACATAAGTTGGTCCAAAAATTCCAAAAAAGCGACGGTTTTCCCAATATTTGATGAAATCGCTTAATCAAGGGGCATAACTCTTACCCACTAAAATTTTCAAAGTTGCAAAAATAGGGTTGTGACCCATCTAATTGCTCCTGGGACCATCACGAAGAACTTTTATCCATTTCCGAAGACCAAAAAAGTGCCGGTTTTCGCTAATTTGGGCGTAATCGCACTTATTCAAGCCTCGTAACCCTCAACGCGCAAGAATTCCAAGTCATCAAAGTCACCAAAAGTAGGGTTGTGGCATATCAAAATGTAGCTGAGATCATTTCGAACGACATAAGTTGGTCCAAAAATTCCAAAAAAGCGACGGTTTTCCCAATATTTGATGAAATCGCTTAATCAAGGGGCATAACTCTTACCCACTAAAATTTTCAAAGTTGCAAAAATAGGGTTGTGACCCATCTAATTGCTCCTGGGACCATCACGAAGAACTTTTATCCATTTCCGAAGACCAAAAAAGTGCCGGTTTTCGCTAATTTGGGCGTAATCGCACTTATTCAAGCCTCGTAACCCTCAACGCGCAAGAATTCCAAGTCATCAAAGTCACCAAAAGTAGGGTTGTGGCATATCAAAATGTAGCTGAGATCATTTTGAACGACATAAGTTGGTCCAAAAATTCCAAAAAAGCGACGGTTTTCCCAATATTTGATGAAATCGCTTAATCAAGGGCATAACTCTTACCCACTAAAATTTTCAAAGTTGCAAAAATAGGGTTGTGACCCATCTAATTGCTCCTGGGACCATCACGAAGAACTTTTATCCATTTCCGAAGACCAAAAAAGTGCCGGTTTTCGCTAATTTGGGCGTAATCGCACTTATTCAAGCCTCGTAACCCTCAACGCGCAAGAATTCCAAGTCATCAAAGTCACCAAAAGTAGGGTTGTGGCATATCAAAATGTAGCTGAGATCATTTCGAACGACATAAGTTGGTCCAAAAATTCCAAAAAAGCGACGGTTTTCCCAATATTTGATGAAATCGCTTAATCAAGGGGCATAACTCTTACCCACTAAAATTTTCAAAGTTGCAAAAATAGGGTTGTGACCCATCTAATTGCTCCTGGGACCATCACGAAGAACTTTTATCCATTTCCGAAGACCAAAAAAGTGCCGGTTTTCGCTAATTTGGGCGTAATCGCACTATTCAAGCCTCGTAACCCTCAACGCGCAAGAATTCCAAGTCATCAAAGTCACCAAAAGTAGGGGTTGTGGCATATCAAAATGTAGCTGAGATCATTTCGAACGACATAAGTTGGTCCAAAAATTCCAAAAAAGCGACGGTTTTTCCCAATATTTGATGAAATCGCTTAATCAAGGGGCATAACTCTTACCCACTAAAATTTTCAAAGTTGCAAAAATAGGGTTGTGACCCATCTAATTGCTCCTGGGACCATCACGAAGAACTTTTATCCATTTCCAAAGACCAAAAAAGTGCCGGTTTTCGCTAATTTGGGCGTAATCGCACTTATTCAAGCCTCGTAACCCTCAACGCGCAAGAATTCCAAGTCATCAAAGTCACCAAAAGTAGGGTTGTGGCATATCAAAATGTAGCTGAGATCATTTCGAACGACATAAGTTGGTCCAAAAATTCCAAAAAAGCGACGGTTTTCCCAATATTTGATGAAATCGCTTAATCAAGGGGCATAACTCTTACCCACTAAAATTTTCAAAGTTGCAAAAATAGGGTTGTGACCCATCTAATTGCTCCTGGGACCATCACGAAGAACTTTTATCCATTTCCGAAGACCAAAAAAGTGCCGGTTTTCGCTAATTTGGGCGTAATCGCACTTATTCAAGCCTCGTAACCCTCAACGCGCAAGAACTCCAAGTCATCAAAGTCACCAAAAGTAGGGTTGTGGCATATCAAAATGTAGCTGAGATCATTTCGAACGACATAAGTTGGTCCAAAAATTCCAAAAAAGCGACGGTTTTCCCAATATTTGATGAAATCGCTTAATCAAGGGGCATAACTCTTACCCACTAAAATTTTCAAAGTTGCAAAAATAGGGTTGTGACCCATCTAATTGCTCCTGGGACCATCACGAAGAACTTTTATCCATTTCCGAAGACCAAAAAAGTGCCGGTTTTCGCTAATTTGGGCGTAATCGCACTTATTCAAGCCTCGTAACCCTCAACGCGCAAGAATTCCAAGTCATCAAAGTCACCAAAAGTAGGGTTGTGGCATATCAAAATGTAGCTGAGATCATTTCGAACGACATAAGTTGGTCCAAAAATTCCAAAAAAGCGACGGTTTTCCCAATATTTGATGAAATCGCTTAATCAAGGGGCATAACTCTTACCCACTAAAATTTTCAAAGTTGCAAAAATAGGGTTGTGACCCATCTAATTGCTCCTGGGACCATCACGAAGAACTTTTATCCATTTCCGAAGACCAAAAAAGTGCCGGTTTTCGCTAATTTGGGCGTAATCGCACTTATTCAAGCCTCGTAACCCTCAACGCGCAAGAATTCCAAGTCATCAAAGTCACCAAAAGTAGGGTTGTGGCATATCAAAATGTAGCTGAGATCATTTCGAACGACATAAGTTGGTCCAAAAATTCCAAAAAAGCGACGGTTTTCCCAATATTTGATGAAATCGCTTAATCAAGGGGCATAACTCTTACCCACTAAAATTTTCAAAGTTGCAAAAATAGGGTTGTGACCCATCTAATTGCTCCTGGGACCATCACGAAGAACTTTTATCCATTTCCGAAGACCAAAAAAGTGCCGGTTTTCGCTAATTTGGGCGTAATCGCACTTATTCAAGCCTCGTAACCCTCAACGCGCAAGAATTCCAAGTCATCAAAGTCACCAAAAGTAGGGTTGTGGCATATCAAAATGTAGCTGAGATCATTTCGAACGACATAAGTTGGTCCAAAAATTCCAAAAAAGCGACGGTTTTCCCAATATTTGATGAAATCGCTTAATCAAGGGGCATAACTCTTACCCACTAAAATTTTCAAAGTTGCAAAAATAGGGTTGTGACCCATCTAATTGCTCCTGGGACCATCACGAAGAACTTTTATCCATTTCCGAAGACCAAAAAAGTGCCGGTTTTCGCTAATTTGGGCGTAATCGCACTTATTCAAGCCTCGTAACCCTCAACGCGCAAGAATTCCAAGTCATCAAAGTCACCAAAAGTAGGGTTGTGGCATATCAAAATGTAGCTGAGATCATTTCGAACGACATAAGTTGGTCCAAAAATTCCAAAAAAGCGACGGTTTTCCCAATATTTGATGAAATCGCTTAATCAAGGGGCATAACTCTTACCCACTAAAATTTTCAAAGTTGCAAAAATAGGGTTGTGACCCATCTAATTGCTCCTGGGACCATCACGAAGAACTTTTATCCATTTCCGAAGACCAAAAAAGTGCCGGTTTTCGCTAATTTGGGCGTAATCGCACTTATTCAAGCCTCGTAACCCTCAACGCGCAAGAATTCCAAGTCATCAAAGTCACCAAAAGTAGGGTTGTGGCATATCAAAATGTAGCTGAGATCATTTCGAACGACATAAGTTGGTCCATAAATTCCAAAAAAGCGACGGTTTTCCCAATATTTGATGAAATCGCTTAATCAAGGGGCATAACTCTTACCCACTAAAATTTTCAAAGTTGCAAAAATAGGGTTGTGACCCATTTAATTGCTCCTGGGACCATCACGAAGAACTTTTATCCATTTCCGAAGACCAAAAAAGTGCCGGTTTTCGCTAATTTGGGCGTAATCGCACTTATTCAAGCCTCGTAACCCTCAACGCGCAAGAACTCCAAGTCATCAAAGTCACCAAAAGTAGGGTTGTGGCATATCAAAATGTAGCTGAGATCATTTCGAACGACATAAGTTGGTCCAAAAATTCCAAAAAAGCGACGGTTTTCCCAATATTTGATGAAATCGCTTAATCAAGGGGCATAACTCTTACCCACTAAAATTTTCAAAGTTGCAAAAATAGGGTTGTGACCCATCTAATTGCTCCTGGGACCATCACGAAGAACTTTTATCCATTTCCGAAGACCAAAAAAGTGCCGGTTTTCGCTAATTTGGGCGTAATCGCACTTATTCAAGCCTCGTAACCCTCAACGCGCAAGAATTCCAAGTCATCAAAGTCACCAAAAGTAGGGTTGTGGCATATCAAAATGTAGCTGAGATCATTTCGAACGACATAAGTTGGTCCAAAAATTCCAAAAAAGCGACGGTTTTCCCAATATTTGATGAAATCGCTTAATCAAGGGGCATAACTCTTACCCACTAAAATTTTCAAAGTTGCAAAAATAGGGTTGTGACCCATCTAATTGCTCCTGGGACCATCACGAAGAACTTTTATCCATTTCCGAAGACCAAAAAAGTGCCGGTTTTCGCTAATTTGGGCGTAATCGCACTTATTCAAGCCTCGTAACCCTCAACGCGCAAGAATTCCAAGTCATCAAAGTCACCAAAAGTAGGGTTGTGGCATATCAAAATGTAGCTGAGATCATTTCGAACGACATAAGTTGGTCCAAAAATTCCAAAAAAGCGACGGTTTTCCCAATATTTGATGAAATCGCTTAATCAAGGGGCATAACTCTTACCCACTAAAATTTTCAAAGTTGCAAAAATAGGGTTGTGACCCATCTAATTGCTCCTGGGACCATCACGAAGAACTTTTATCCATTTCCGAAGACCAAAAAAGTGCCGGTTTTCGCTAATTTGGGCGTAATCGCACTTATTCAAGCCTCGTAACCCTCAACGCGCAAGAATTCCAAGTCATCAAAGTCACCAAAAGTAGGGTTGTGGCATATCAAAATGTAGCTGAGATCATTTCGAACGACATAAGTTGGTCCAAAAATTCCAAAAAAGCGACGGTTTTCCCAATATTTGATGAAATCGCTTAATCAAGGGGCATAACTCTTACCCACTAAAATTTTCAAAGTTGCAAAAATAGGGTTGTGACCCATCTAATTGCTCCTGGGACCATCACGAAGAACTTTTATCCATTTCCGAAGACCAAAAAAGTGCCGGTTTTCGCTAATTTGGGCGTAATCGCACTTATTCAAGCCTCGTAACCCTCAAAGCGCAAGAATTCCAAGTCATCAAAGTCACCAAAAGTAGGGTTGTGGCATATCAAAATGTAGCTGAGATCATTTCGAACGACATAAGTTGGTCCAAAAATTCCAAAAAAGCGACGGTTTTCCCAATATTTGATGAAATCGCTTAATCAAGGGGCATAACTCTTACCCACTAAAATTTTCAAAGTTGCAAAAATAGGGTTGTGACCCATCTAATTGCTCCTGGGACCATCACGGAGAACTTTTATCCATTTCCGAAGACCAAAAAAGTGCCGGTTTTCGCTAATTTGGGCGTAATCGCACTTATTCAAGCCTCGTAACCCTCAACGCGCAAGAATTCCAAGTCATCAAAGTCACCAAAAGTAGGGTTGTGGCATATCAAAATGTAGCTGAGATCATTTCGAACGACATAAGTTGGTCCAAAAATTCCAAAAAAGCGACGGTTTTCCCAATATTTGATGAAATCGCTTAATCAAGGGGCATAACTCTTACCCACTAAAATTTTCAAAGTTGCAAAAATAGGGTTGTGACCCATCTAATTGCTCCTGGGACCATCACGAAGAACTTTTATCCATTTCCGAAGACCAAAAAAGTGCCGGTTTTCGCTAATTTGGGCGTAATCGCACTTATTCAAGCCTCGTAACCCTCAACGCGCAAGAATTCCAAGTCATCAAAGTCACCAAAAGTAGGGTTGTGGCATATCAAAATGTAGCTGAGATCATTTCGAACGACATAAGTTGGTCCAAAAATTCCAAAAAAGCGACGGTTTTCCCAATATTTGATGAAATCGCTTAATCAAGGGGCATAACTCTTACCCACTAAAATTTTCAAAGTTGCAAAAATAGGGTTGTGACCCATCTAATTGCTCCTGGGACCATCACGAAGAACTTTTATCCATTTCCGAAGACCAAAAAAGTGCCGGTTTTCGCTAATTTGGGCGTAATCGCACTTATTCAAGCCTCGTAACCCTCAACGCGCAAGAATTCCAAGTCATCAAAGTCACCAAAAGTAGGGTTGTGACATATCAAAATGTAGCTGAGATCATTTCGAACGACATAAGTTGGTCCAAAAATTCCAAAAAAGCGACGGTTTTCCCAATATTTGATGAAATCGCTTAATCAAGGGGCATAACTCTTACCCACTAAAATTTTCAAATTTGCAAAAATAGAGTTGTGACCCATCTAATTGCTCCTGGGACCATCACGAAGAACTTTTATCCATTTCCGAAGACCAAAAAAGTGCCGGTTTTCGCTAATTTGGGCGTAATCGCACTTATTCAAGCCTCGTAACCCTCAAAGCGCAAGAATTCCAAGTCATCAAAGTCACCAAAAGTAGGGTTGTGGCATATCAAAATGTAGCTGAGATCATTTCGAACGACATAAGTTGGTCCAAAAATTCCAAAAAAGCGACGGTTTTCCCAATATTTGATGAAATCGCTTAATCAAGGGGCATAACTCTTACCCACTAAAATTTTCAAAGTTGCAAAAATAGGGTTGTGACCCATCTAATTGCTCCTGGGACCATCACGGAGAACTTTTATCCATTTCCGAAGACCAAAAAAGTGCCGGTTTTCGCTAATTTGGGCGTAATCGCACTTATTCAAGCCTCGTAACCCTCAACGCGCAAGAATTCCAAGTCATCAAAGTCACCAAAAGTAGGGTTGTGGCATATCAAAATGTAGCTGAGATCATTTCGAACGACATAAGTTGGTCCAAAAATTCCAAAAAAGCGACGGTTTTCCCAATATTTGATGAAATCGCTTAATCAAGGGGCATAACTCTTACCCACTAAAATTTTCAAAGTTGCAAAAATAGGGTTGTGACCCATCTAATTGCTCCTGGGACCATCACGAAGAACTTTTTATCCATTTCCGAAGACCAAAAAAGTGCCGGTTTTCGCTAATTTGGGCGTAATCGCACTTATTCAAGCCTCGTAACCCTCAACGCGCAAGAATTCCAAGTCATCAAAGTCACCAAAAGTAGGGTTGTGGCATATCAAAATGTAGCTGAGATCATTTCGAACGACATAAGTTGGTCCAAAAATTCCAAAAAAAGCGACGGTTTTCCCAATATTTGATGAAATCGCTTAATCAAGGGGCATAACTCTTACCCACTAAAATTTTCAAAGTTGCAAAAATAGGGTTGTGACCCATCTAATTGCTCCTGGGACCATCACGAAGAACTTTTATCCATTTCCGAAGACCAAAAAAGTGCCGGTTTTCGCTAATTTGGGCGTAATCGCACTTATTCAAGCCTCGTAACCCTCAACGCGCAAGAATTCCAAGTCATCAAAGTCACCAAAAGTAGGGTTGTGGCATATCAAAATGTAGCTGAGATCATTTCGAACGACATAAGTTGGTCCAAAAATTCCAAAAAAGCGACGGTTTTCCCAATATTTGATGAAATCGCTTAATCAAGGGGCATAACTCTTACCCACTAAAATTTTCAAAGTTGCAAAAATAGGGTTGTGACCCATCTAATTGCTCCTGGGACCATCACGAAGAACTTTTATCCATTTCCGAAGACCAAAAAAGTGCCGGTTTTCGCTAATTTGGGCGTAATCGCACTTATTCAAGCCTCGTAACCCTCAACGCGCAAGAATTCCAAGTCATCAAAGTCACCAAAAGTAGGGTTGTGGCATATCAAAATGTAGCTGAGATCATTTCGAACGACATAAGTTGGTCCAAAAATTCCAAAAAAGCGACGGTTTTCCCAATATTTGATGAAGTCGCTTAATCAAGGGGCATAACTCTTACCCACTAAAATTTTCAAAGTTGCAAAAATAGGGTTGTGACCCATCTAATTGCTCCTGGGACCATCACGAAGAACTTTTATCCATTTCCGAAGACCAAAAAAGTGCCGGTTTTCGCTAATTTGGGCGTAATCGCACTTATTCAAGCCTCGTAACCCTCAACGCGCAAGAATTCCAAGTCATCAAAGTCACCAAAGGTAGGGTTGTGGCATATCAAAATGTAGCTGAGATCATTTCGAACGACATAAGTTGGTCCAAAAATTCCAAAAAAGCGACGGTTTTCCCAATATTTGATGAAATCGCTTAATCAAGGGGCATAACTCTTACCCACTAAAATTTTCAAAGTTGCAAAAATAGGGTTGTGACCCATCTAATTGCTCCTGGGACCATCACGAAGAACTTTTATCCATTTCCGAAGACCAAAAAAGTGCCGGTTTTCGCTAATTTGGGCGTAATCGCACTTATTCAAGCCTCGTAACCCTCAACGCGCAAGAATTCCAAGTCATCAAAGTCACCAAAAGTAGGGTTGTGGCATATCAAAATGTAGCTGAGATCATTTCGAACGACATAAGTTGGTCCAAAAATTCCAAAAAAGTGACGGTTTTCCCAATATTTGATGAAATCGCTTAATCAAGGGGCATAACTCTTACCCACTAAAATTTTCAAAGTTGCAAAAATAGGGTTGTGACCCATCTAATTGCTCCTGGGACCATCACGAAGAACTTTTATCCATTTCCGAAGACCAAAAAAGTGCCGGTTTTCGCTAATTTGGGCGTAATCGCACTTATTCAAGCCTCGTAACCCTCAACGCGCAAGAATTCCAAGTCATCAAAGTCACCAAAAGTAGGGTTGTGGCATATCAAAATGTAGCTGAGATCATTTCGAACGACATAAGTTGGTCCAAAAATTCCAAAAAAGCGACGGTTTTCCCAATATTTGATGAAATCGCTTAATCAAGGGGCATAACTCTTACCCACTAAAATTTTCAAAGTTGCAAAAATAGGGTTGTGACCCATCTAATTGCTCCTGGGACCATCACGAAGAACTTTTATCCATTTCCGAAGACCAAAAAAGTGCCGGTTTTCGCTAATTTGGGCGTAATCGCACTTATTCAAGCCTCGTAACCCTCAACGCGCAAGAATTCCAAGTCATCAAAGTCACCAAAAGTAGGGTTGTGGCATATCAAAATGTAGCTGAGATCATTTCGAACGACATAAGTTGGTCCAAAAATTCCAAAAAAAGCGACGGTTTTCCCAATATTTGATGAAATCGCTTAATCAAGGGGCATAACTCTTACCCACTAAAATTTTCAAAGTTGCAAAAATAGGGTTGTGACCCATCTAATTGCTCCTGGGACCATCACGAAGAACTTTTATCCATTTCCGAAGACCAAAAAAGTGCCGGTTTTCGCTAATTTGGGCGTAATCGCACTTATTCAAGCCTCGTAACCCTCAACGCGCAAGAATTCCAAGTCATCAAAGTCACCAAAAGTAGGGTTGTGGCATATCAAAATGTAGCTGAGATCATTTCGAACGACATAAGTTGGTCCAAAAATTCCAAAAAAGCGACGGTTTTCCCAATATTTGATGAAATCGCTTAATCAAGGGGCATAACTCTTACCCACTAAAATTTTCAAAGTTGCAAAAATAGGGTTGTGACCCATCTAATTGCTCCTGGGACCATCACGAAGAACTTTTATCCATTTCCGAAGACCAAAAAAGTGCCGGTTTTCGCTAATTTGGGCGTAATCGCACTTATTCAAGCCTCGTAACCCTCAACGCGCAAGAATTCCAAGTCATCAAAGTCACCAAAAGTAGGGTTGTGGCATATCAAAATGTAGCTGAGATCATTTCGAACGACATAAGTTGGTCCAAAAATTCCCAAAAAGCGACGGTTTTCCCAATATTTGATGAAATCGCTTAATCAAGGGGCATAACTCTTACCCACTAAAATTTTCAAAGTTGCAAAAATAGGGTTGTGACCCATCTAATTGCTCCTGGGACCATCACGAAGAACTTTTTTCCATTTCCGAAGACCAAAAAAGTGCCGGTTTTCGCTAATTTGGGCGTAATCGCACTTATTCAAGCCTCGTAACCCTCAACGCGCAAGAATTCCAAGTCATCAAAGTCACCAAAAGTAGGGTTGTGGCATATCAAAATGTAGCTGAGATCATTTCGAACGACATAAGTTGGTCCAAAAATTCCAAAAAAGCGACGGTTTTCCCAATATTTGATGAAATCGCTTAATCAAGGGGCATAACTCTTACCCACTAAAATTTTCAAAGTTGCAAAAATAGGGTTGTGACCCATCTAATTGCTCCTGGGACCATCACGAAGAACTTTTATCCATTTCCGAAGACCAAAAAAGTCCCGGTTTTCGCTAATTTGGGCGTAATCGCACTTATTCAAGCCTCGTAACCCTCAACGCGCAAGAATTCCAAGTCATCAAAGTCACCAAAAGTAGGGTTGTGGCATATCAAAATGTAGCTGAGATCATTTCGAACGACATAAGTTGGTCCAAAAATTCCAAAAAAGCGACGGTTTTCCCAATATTTGTTGAAATCGCTTAATCAAGGGGCATAACTCTTACCCACTAAAATTTTCAAAGTTGCAAAAATAGGGTTGTGACCCATCTAATTGCTCCTGGGACCATCACGAAGAACTTTTATCCATTTCCGAAGACCAAAAAAGTGCCGGTTTTCGCTAATTTGGGCGTAATCGCACTTATTCAAGCCTCGTAACCCTCAACGCGCAAGAATTCCAAGTCATCAAAGTCACCAAAAGTAGGGTTGTGGCATATCAAAATGTAGCTGAGATCATTTCGAACGACATAAGTTGGTCCAAAAATTCCAAAAAAGCGACGGTTTTCCCAATATTTGATGAAATCGCTTAATCAAGGGGCATAACTCTTACCCACTAAAATTTTCAAAGTTGCAAAAATAGGGTTGTGACCCATCTTATTGCTCCTGGGACCATCACGAAGAACTTTTATCCATTTCCGAAGACCAAAAAAGTGCCGGTTTTCGCTAATTTGGGCGTAATCGCACTTATTCAAGCCTCGTAACCCTCAACGCGCAAGAATTCCAAGTCATTTAAGTCACCAAAAGTAGGGTTGTGGCATATCAAAATGTAGCTGAGATCATTTCGAACGACATAAGTTGGTCCAAAAATTCCAAAAAAGCGACGGTTTTCCCAATATTTGATGAAATCGCTTAATCAAGGGGCATAACTCTTACCCACTAAAATTTTCAAAGTTGCAAAAATAGGGTTGTGACCCATCTAATTGCTCCTGGGACCATCACGAAGAACTTTTATCCATTTCCGAAGACCAAAAAAGTGCCGATTTTCGCTAATTTGGGCGTAATCGCACTTATTCAAGCCTCGTAACCCTCAACGCGCAAGAATTCCAAGTCATCAAAGTCACCAAAAGTAGGGTTGTGGCATATCAAAATGTAGCTGAGATCATTTCGAACGACATAAGTTGGTCCAAAAATTCCAAAAAAGCGACGGTTTTCCCAATATTTGATGAAATCGCTTAATCAAGGGGCATAACTCTTACCCACTAAAATTTTCAAAGTTGCAAAAATAGGGTTGTGACCCATCTAATTGCTCCTGGGACCATCACGAAGAACTTTTATCCATTTCCGAAGACCAAAAAAGTGCCGGTTTTCGCTAATTTGGGCGTAATCGCACTTATTCAAGCCTCGTAACCCTCAACGCGCAAGAATTCCAAGTCATCAAAGTCACCAAAAGTAGGGTTGTGGCATATCAAAATGTAGCTGAGATCATTTCGAACGACATAAGTTGGTCCAAAAATTCCAAAAAAGCGACGGTTTTCCCAATATTTGATGAAATCGCTTAATCAAGGGGCATAACTCTTACCCACTAAAATTTTCAAAGTTGCAAAAATAGGGTTGTGACCCATCTAATTGCTCCTGGGACCATCACGAAGAACTTTTATCCATTTCCGAAGACCAAAAAAGTGCCGGTTTTCGCTAATTTGGGCGTAATCGCACTTATTCAAGCCTCGTAACCCTCAACGCGCAAGAATTCCAAGTCATCAAAGTCACCAAAAGTAGGGTTGTGGCATATCAAAATGTAGCTGAGATCATTTCGAACGACATAAGTTGGTCCAAAAATTCCAAAAAAGCGACGGTTTTCCCAATATTTGATGAAATCGCTTAATCAAGGGGCATAACTCTTACCCACTAAAATTTTCAAAGTTGCAAAAATAGGGTTGTGACCCATCTAATTGCTCCTGGGACCATCACGAAGAACTTTTATCCATTTCCGAAGACCAAAAAAGTGCCGGTTTTCGCTAATTTGGGCGTAATCGCACTTATTCAAGCCTCGTAACCCTCAACGCGCAAGAATTCCAAGTCATCAAAGTCACCAAAAGTAGGGTTGTGGCATATCAAAATGTAGCTGAGATCATTTCGAACGACATAAGTTGGTCCAAAAATTCCAAAAAAGCGACGGTTTTCCCAATATTTGATGAAATCGCTTAATCAAGGGGCATAACTCTTACCCACTAAAATTTTCAAAGTTGCAAAAATAGGGTTGTGACCCATCTAATTGCTCCTGGGACCATCACGAAGAACTTTTATCCATTTCCGAAGACCAAAAAAGTGCCGGTTTTCGCTAATTTGGGCGTAATCGCACTTATTCAAGCCTTGTAACCCTCAACGCGCAAGAATTCCAAGTCATCAAAGTCACCAAAAGTAGGGTTGTGGCATATCAAAATGTAGCTGAGATCATTTCGAACGACATAAGTTGGTCCAAAAATTCCAAAAAAGCGACGGTTTTCCCAATATTTGATGAAATCGCTTAATCAAGGGGCATAACTCTTACCCACTAAAATTTTCAAAGTTGCAAAAATAGGGTTGTGACCCATCTAATTGCTCCTGGGACCATCACGAAGAACTTTTATCCATTTCCGAAGACCAAAAAAGTGCCGGTTTTCGCTAATTTGGGCGTAATCGCACTTATTCAAGCCTCGTAACCCTCAACGCGCAAGAATTCCAAGTCATCAAAGTCACCAAAAGTAGGGTTGTGGCATATCAAAATGTAGCTGAGATCATTTCGAACGACATAAGTTGGTCCAAAAATTCCAAAAAAGCGACGGTTTTCCCAATATTTGATGAAATCGCTTAATCAAGGGGCATAACTCTTACCCACTAAAATTTTCAAAGTTGCAAAAATAGGGTTGTGACCCATCTAATTGCTCCTGGGACCATCACGAAGAACTTTTATCCATTTCCGAAGACCAAAAAAGTGCCGGTTTTCGCTAATTTGGGCGTAATCGCACTTATTCAAGCCTCGTAACCCTCAACGCGCAAGAATTCCAAGTCATCAAAGTCACCAAAAGTAGGGTTGTGGCATATCAAAATGTAGCTGAGATCATTTCGAACGACATAAGTTGGTCCAAAAATTCCAAAAAAGCGACGGTTTTCCCAATATTTGATGAAATCGCTTAATCAAGGGGCATAACTCTTACCCACTAAAATTTTCAAAGTTGCAAAAATAGGGTTGTGACCCATCTAATTGCTCCTGGGACCATCACGAAGAACTTTTATCCATTTCCGAAGACCAAAAAAGTGCCGGTTTTCGCTAATTTGGGCGTAATCGCACTTATTCAAGCCTCGTAACCCTCAACGCGCAAGAATTCCAAGTCATCAAAGTCACCAAAAGTAGGGTTGTGGCATATCAAAATGTAGCTGAGATCATTTCGAACAACATAAGTTGGTCCAAAAATTCCAAAAAAGCGACGGTTTTCCCAATATTTGATGAAATCGCTTAATCAAGGGGCATAACTCTTACCCACTAAAATTTTCAAAGTTGCAAAAATAGGGTTGTGACCCATCTAATTGCTCCTGGGACCATCACGAAGAACTTTTATCTATTTCCGAAGACCAAAAAAGTGCCGGTTTTCGCTAATTTGGGCGTAATCGCACTTATTCAAGCCTCGTAACCCTCAACGCGCAAGAATTCCAAGTCATCAAAGTCACCAAAAGTAGGGTTGTGGCATATCAAAATGTAGCTGAGATCATTTCGAACGACATAAGTTGGTCCAAAAATTCCAAAAAAGCGACGGTTTTCCCAATATTTGATGAAATCGCTTAATCAAGGGGCATAACTCTTACCCACTAAAATTTTCAAAGTTGCAAAAATAGGGTTGTGACCCATCTAATTGCTCCTGGGACCATCACGAAGAACTTTTATCCATTTCCGAAGACCAAAAAAGTGCCGGTTTTCGCTAATTTGGGCGTAATCGCACTTATTCAAGCCTCGTAACCCTCAACGCGCAAGAATTCCAAGTCATCAAAGTCACCAAAAGTAGGGTTGTGGCATATCAAAATGTAGCTGAGATCATTTCGAACGACATAAGTTGGTCCAAAAATTCCAAAAAAGCGACGGTTTTCCCAATATTTGATGAAATCGCTTAATCAAGGGGCATAACTCTTACCCACTAAAATTTTCAAAGTTGCAAAAATAGGGTTGTGACCCATCTAATTGCTCCTGGGACCATCACGAAGAACTTTTATCCATTTCCGAAGACCAAAAAAGTGCCGGTTTTCGCTAATTTGGGCGTAATCGCACTTATTCAAGCCTCGTAACCCTCAACGCGCAAGAATTCCAAGTCATCAAAGTCACCAAAAGTAGGGTTGTGGCATATCAAAATGTAGCTGAGATCATTTCGAACGACATAAGTTGGTCCAAAAATTCCAAAAAAGCGACGGTTTTCCCAATATTTGATGAAATCGCTTAATCAAGGGGCATAACTCTTACCCACTAAAATTTTCAAAGTTGCAAAAATAGGGTTGTGACCCATCTAATTGCTCCTGGGACCATCACGAAGAACTTTTATCCATTTCCGAAGACCAAAAAAGTGCCGGTTTTCGCTAATTTGGGCGTAATCGCACTTATTCAAGCCTCGTAACCCTCAACGCGCAAGAATTCCAAGTCATCAAAGTCACCAAAAGTAGGGTTGTGGCATATCAAAATGTAGCTGAGATCATTTCGAACGACATAAGTTGGTCCAAAAATTCCAAAAAAGCGACGGTTTTCCCAATATTTGATGAAATCGCTTAATCAAGGGGCATAACTCTTACCCACTAAAATTTTCAAAGTTGCAAAAATAGGGTTGTGACCCATCTAATTGCTCCTGGGACCATCACGAAGAACTTTTATCCATTTCCGAAGACCAAAAAAGTGCCGGTTTTCGCTAATTTGGGCGTAATCGCACTTATTCAAGCCTCGTAACCCTCAACGCGCAAGAATTCCAAGTCATCAAAGTCACCAAAAGTAGGGTTGTGGCATATCAAAATGTAGCTGAGATCATTTCGAACGACATAAGTTGGTCCAAAAATTCCAAAAAAGCGACGGTTTTCCCAATATTTGATGAAATCGCTTAATCAAGGGGCATAACTCTTACCCACTAAAATTTTCAAAGTTGCAAAAATAGGGTTGTGACCCATCTAATTGCTCCTGGGACCATCACGAAGAACTTTTATCCATTTCCGAAGACCAAAAAAGTGCCGGTTTTCGCTAATTTGGGCGTAATCGCACTTATTCAAGCCTCGTAACCCTCAACGCGCAAGAATTCCAAGTCATCAAAGTCACCAAAAGTAGGGTTGTGGCATATCAAAATGTAGCTGAGATCATTTCGAACGACATAAGTTGGTCCAAAAATTCCAAAAAAGCGACGGTTTTCCCAATATTTGATGAAATCGCTTAATCAAGGGGCATAACTCTTACCCACTAAAATTTTCAAAGTTGCAAAAATAGGGTTGTGACCCATCTAATTGCTCCTGGGACCATCACGAAGAACTTTTATCCATTTCCGAAGACCAAAAAAGTGCCGGTTTTCGCTAATTTGGGCGTAATCGCACTTATTCAAGCCTCGTAACCCTCAACGCGCAAGAATTCCAAGTCATCAAAGTCACCAAAAGTAGGGTTGTGGCATATCAAAATGTAGCTGAGATCATTTCGAACGACATAAGTTGGTCCAAAAATTCCAAAAAAGCGACGGTTTTCCCAATATTTGATGAAATCGCTTAATCAAGGGGCATAACTCTTACCCACTAAAATTTTCAAAGTTGCAAAAATAGGGTTGTGACCCATCTAATTGCTCCTGGGACCATCACGAAGAACTTTTATCCATTTCCGAAGACCAAAAAAGTGCCGGTTTTCGCTAATTTGGGCGTAATCGCACTTATTCAAGCCTCGTAACCCTCAACGCGCAAGAATTCCAAGTCATCAAAGTCACCAAAAGTAGGGTTGTGGCATATCAAAATGTAGCTGAGATCATTTCGAACGACATAAGTTGGTCCAAAAATTCCAAAAAAGCGACGGTTTTCCCAATATTTGATGAAATCGCTTAATCAAGGGGCATAACTCTTACCCACTAAAATTTTCAAAGTTGCAAAAATAGGGTTGTGACCCATCTAATTGCTCCTGGGACCATCACGAAGAACTTTTATCCATTTCCGAGGACCAAAAAAGTGCCGGTTTTCGCTAATTTGGGCGTAATCGCACTTATTCAAGCCTCGTAACCCTCAACGCGCAAGAATTCCAAGTCATCAAAGTCACCAAAAGTAGGGTTGTGGCATATCAAAATGTAGCTGAGATCATTTCGAACGACATAAGTTGGTCCAAAAATTCCAAAAAAGCGACGGTTTTCCCAATATTTGATGAAATCGCTTAATCAAGGGGCATAACTTTTACCCACTAAAATTTTCAAAGTTGCAAAAATAGGGTTGTGACCCATCTAATTGCTCCTGGGACCATCACGAAGAACTTTTATCCATTTCCGAAGACCAAAAAAGTGCCGGTTTTCGCTAATTTGGGCGTAATCGCACTTATTCAAGCCTCGTAACCCTCAACGCGCAAGAATTCCAAGTCATCAAAGTCACCAAAAGTAGGGTTGTGGCATATCAAAATGTAGCTGAGATCATTTCGAACGACATAAGTTGGTCCAAAAATTCCAAAAAAGCGACGGTTTTCCCAATATTTGATGAAATCGCTTAATCAAGGGGCATAACTCTTACCCACTAAAATTTTCAAAGTTGCAAAAATAGGGTTGTGACCCATCTAATTGCTCCTGGGACCATCACGAAGAACTTTTATCCATTTCCGAAGACCAAAAAAGTGCCGGTTTTCGCTAATTTGGGCGTAATCGCACTTATTCAAGCCTCGTAACCCTCAACGCGCAAGAATTCCAAGTCATCAAAGTCACCAAAAGTAGGGTTGTGGCATATCAAAATGTAGCTGAGATCATTTCGAACGACATAAGTTGGTCCAAACATTCCAAAAAAGCGACGGTTTTCCCAATATTTGATGAAATCGCTTAATCAAGGGGCATAACTCTTACCCACTAAAATTTTCAAAGTTGCAAAAATAGGGTTGTGACCCATCTAATTGCTCCTGGGACCATCACGAAGAACTTTTATCCATTTCCGAAGACCAAAAAAGTGCCGGTTTTCGCTAATTTGGGCGTAATCGCACTTATTCAAGCCTCGTAACCCTCAACACGCAAGAATTCCAAGTCATCAAAGTCACCAAAAGTAGGGTTGTGGCATATCAAAATGTAGCTGAGATCATTTCGAACGACATAAGTTGGTCCAAAAATTCCAAAAAAGCGACGGTTTTCCCAATATTTGATGAAATCGCTTAATCAAGGGGCATAACTCTTACCCACTAAAATTTTCAAAGTTGCAAAAATAGGGTTGTGACCCATCTAATTGCTCCTGGGACCATCACGAAGAACTTTTATCCATTTCCGAAGACCAAAAAAGTGCCGGTTTTCGCTAATTTGGGCGTAATCGCACTTATTCAAGCCTCGTAACCCTCAACGCGCAAGAATTCCAAGTCATCAAAGTCACCAAAAGTAGGGTTGTGGCATATCAAAATGTAGCTGAGATCATTTCGAACGACATAAGTTGGTCCAAAAATTCCAAAAAAGCGACGGTTTTCCCAATATTTGATGAAATCGCTTAATCAAGGGGCATAACTTTTACCCACTAAAATTTTCAAAGTTGCAAAAATAGGGTTGTGACCCATCTAATTGCTCCTGGGACCATCACGAAGAACTTTTATCCATTTCCGAAGACCAAAAAAGTGCCGGTTTTCGCTAATTTGGGCGTAATCGCACTTATTCAAGCCTCGTAACCCTCAACGCGCAAGAATTCCAAGTCATCAAAGTCACCAAAAGTAGGGTTGTGGCATATCAAAATGTAGCTGAGATCATTTCGAACGACATAAGTTGGTCCAAAAATTCCAAAAAAGCGACGGTTTTCCCAATATTTGATGAAATCGCTTAATCAAGGGGCATAACTCTTACCCACTAAAATTTTCAAAGTTGCAAAAATAGGGTTGTGACCCATCTAATTGCTCCTGGGACCATCACGAAGAACTTTTATCCATTTCCGAAGACCAAAAAAGTGCCGGTTTTCGCTAATTTGGGCGTAATCGCACTTATTCAAGCCTCGTAACCCTCAACGCGCAAGAATTCCAAGTCATCAAAGTCACCAAAAGTAGGGTTGTGGCATATCAAAATGTAGCTGAGATCATTTCGAACGACATAAGTTGGTCCAAACATTCCAAAAAAGCGACGGTTTTCCCAATATTTGATGAAATCGCTTAATCAAGGGGCATAACTCTTACCCACTAAAATTTTCAAAGTTGCAAAAATAGGGTTGTGACCCATCTAATTGCTCCTGGGACCATCACGAAGAACTTTTATCCATTTCCGAAGACCAAAAAAGTGCCGGTTTTCGCTAATTTGGGCGTAATCGCACTTATTCAAGCCTCGTAACCCTCAACGCGCAAGAATTCCAAGTCATCAAAGTCACCAAAAGTAGGGTTGTGGCATATCAAAATGTAGCTGAGATCATTTCGAACGACATACGTTGGTCCAAAAATTCCAAAAAAGCGACGGTTTTCCCAATATTTGATGAAATCGCTTAATCAAGGGGCATAACTCTTACCCACTAAAATTTTCAAAGTTGCAAAAATAGGGTTGTGACCCATCTAATTGCTCCTGGGACCATCACGAAGAACTTTTATCCATTTCCGAAGACCAAAAAAGTGCCGGTTTTCGCTAATTTGGGCGTAATCGCACTTATTCAAGCCTCGTAACCCTCAACGCGCAAGAATTCCAAGTCATCAAAGTCACCAAAAGTAGGGTTGTGGCATATCAAAATGTAGCTGAGATCATTTCGAACGACATAAGTTGGTCCAAAAATTCCAAAAAAGCGACGGTTTTCCCAATATTTGATGAAATCGCTTAATCAAGGGGCATAACTCTTACCCACTAAAATTTTCAAAGTTGCAAAAATAGGGTTGTGACCCATCTAATTGCTCCTGGGACCATCACGAAGAACTTTTATCCATTTCCGAAGACCAAAAAAGTGCCGGTTTTCGCTAATTTGGGCGTAATCGCACTTATTCAAGCCTCGTAACCCTCAACGCGCAAGAATTCCAAGTCATCAAAGTCACCAAAAGTAGGGTTGTGGCATATCAAAATGTAGCTGAGATCATTTCGAACGACATAAGTTGGTCCAAAAATTCCAAAAAAGCAACGGTTTTCCCAATATTTGATGAAATCGCTTAATCAAGGGGCATAACTCTTACCCACTAAAATTTTCAAAGTTGCAAAAATAGGGTTGTGACCCATCTAATTGCTCCTGGGACCATCACGAAGAACTTTTATCCATTTCCGAAGACCAAAAAAGTGCCGGTTTTCGCTAATTTGGGCGTAATCGCACTTATTCAAGCCTCGTAACCCTCAACGCGCAAGAATTCCAAGTCATCAAAGTCACCAAAAGTAGGGTTGTGGCATATCAAAATGTAGCTGAGATCATTTCGAACGACATAAGTTGGTCCAAAAATTCCAAAAAAGCGACGGTTTTCCCAATATTTGATGAAATCGCTTAATCAAGGGGCATAACTCTTACCCACTAAAATTTTCAAAGTTGCAAAAATAGGGTTGTGACCCATCTAATTGCTCCTGGGACCATCACGAAGAACTTTTATCCATTTCCGAAGACCAAAAAAGTGCCGGTTTTCGCTAATTTGGGCGTAATCGCACTTATTCAAGCCTCGTAACCCTCAACGCGCAAGAATTCCAAGTCATCAAAGTCACCAAAAGTAGGGTTGTGGCATATCAAAATGTAGCTGAGATCATTTCGAACGACATAAGTTGGTCCAAAAATTCCAAAAAAGCGACGGTTTTCCCAATATTTGATGAAATCGCTTAATCAAGGGGCATAACTCTTACCCACTAAAATTTTCAAAGTTGCAAAAATAGGGTTGTGACCCATCTAATTGCTCCTGGGACCATCACAAAGAACTTTTATCCATTTCCGAAGACCAAAAAAGTGCCGGTTTTCGCTAATTTGGGCGTAATCGCACTTATTCAAGCCTCGTAACCCTCAACGCGCAAGAATTCCAAGTCATCAAAGTCACCAAAAGTAGGGTTGTGGCATATCAAAATGTAGCTGAGATCATTTCGAACGACATAAGTTGGTCCAAAAATTCCAAAAAAGCGACGGTTTTCCCAATATTTGACTAAATCGCTTAATCAAGGGGCATAACTCTTACCCACTAAAATTTTCAAAGTTGCAAAAATAGGGTTGTGACCCATCTAATTGCTCCTGGGACCATCACGAAGAACTTTTATCCATTTCCGAAGACCAAAAAAGTGCCGGTTTTCGCTAATTTGGGCGTAATCGCACTTATTCAAGCCTCGTAACCCTCAACGCGCAAGAATTCCAAGTCATCAAAGTCACCAAAAGTAGGGTTGTGGCATATCAAAATGTAGCTGAGATCATTTCGAACGACATAAGTTGGTCCAAAAATTCCAAAAAAACGACGGTTTTCCCAATATTTGATGAAATCGCTTAATCAAGGGGCATAACTCTTACCCACTAAAATTTTCAAAGTTGCAAAAATAGGGTTGTGACCCATCTAATTGCTCCTGGGACCATCACGAAGAACTTTTATCCATTTCCGAAGACCAAAAAAGTGCCGGTTTTCGCTAATTTGGGCGTAATCGCACTTATTCAAGCCTCGTAACCCTCAACGCGCAAGAATTCCAAGTCATCAAAGTCACCAAAAGTAGGGTTGTGGCATATCAAAATGTAGCTGAGATCATTTCGAACGACATAAGTTGGTCCAAAAATTCCAAAAAAGCGACGGTTTTCCCAATATTTGATGAAATCGCTTAATCAAGGGGCATAACTCTTACCCACTAAAATTTTCAAAGTTGCAAAAATAGGGTTGTGACCCATCTAATTGCTCCTGGGACCATCACGAAGAACTTTTATCCATTTCCGAAGACCAAAAAAGTGCCGGTTTTCGCTAATTTGGGCGTAATCGCACTTATTCAAGCCTCGTAACCCTCAACGCGCAAGAATTCCAAGTCATCAAAGTCACCAAAAGTAGGGTTGTGGCATATCAAAATGTAGCTGAGATCATTTCGAACGACATAAGTTGGTCCAAAAATTCCAAAAAAGCGACGGTTTTCCCAATATTTGATGAAATCGCTTAATCAAGGGGCATAACTCTTACCCACTAAAATTTTCAAAGTTGCAAAAATAGGGTTGTGACCCATCTAATTGCTCCTGGGACCATCACGAAGAACTTTTATCCATTTCCGAAGACCAAAAAAGTGCCGGTTTTCGCTAATTTGGGCGTAATCACACTTATTCAAGCCTCGTAACCCTCAACGCGCAAGAATTCCAAGTCATCAAAGTCACCAAAAGTAGGGTTGTGGCATATCAAAATGTAGCTGAGATCATTTCGAACGACATAAGTTGGTCCAAAAATTCCAAAAAAGCGACGGTTTTCCCAATATTTGATGAAATCGCTTAATCAAGGGGCATAACTCTTACCCACTAAAATTTTCAAAGTTGCAAAAATAGGGTTGTGACCCATCTAATTGCTCCTGGGACCATCACGAAGAACTTTTATCCATTTCCGAAGACCAAAAAAGTGCCGGTTTTCGCTAATTTGGGCGTAATCGCACTTATTCAAGCCTCGTAACCCTCAACGCGCAAGAATTCCAAGTCATCAAAGTCACCAAAAGTAGGGTTGTGGCATATCAAAATGTAGCTGAGATCATTTCGAACGACATAAGTTGGTCCAAAAATTCCAAAAAAGCGACGGTTTTCCCAATATTTGATGAAATCGCTTAATCAAGGGGCATAACTCTTACCCACTAAAATTTTCAAAGTTGCAAAAATAGGGTTGTGACCCATCTAATTGCTCCTGGGACCATCACGAAGAACTTTTATCCATTTCCGAAGACCAAAAAAGTGCCGGTTTTCGCTAATTTGGGCGTTATCGCACTTATTCAAGCCTCGTAACCCTCAACGCGCAAGAATTCCAAGTCATCAAAGTCACCAAAAGTAGGGTTGTGGCATATCAAAATGTAGCTGAGATCATTTCGAACGACATAAGTTGGTCCAAAAATTCCAAAAAAGCGACGGTTTTCCCAATATTTGATGAAATCGCTTAATCAAGGGGCATAACTCTTACCCACTAAAATTTTCAAAGTTGCAAAAATAGGGTTGTGACCCATCTAATTGCTCCTGGGACCATCACGAAGAACTTTTATCCATTTCCGAAGACCAAAAAAGTGCCGGTTTTCGCTAATTTGGGCGTAATCGCACTTATTCAAGCCTCGTAACCCTCAACGCGCAAGAATTCCAAGTCATCAAAGTCACCAAAAGTAGGGTTGTGGCATATCAAAATGTAGCTGAGATCATTTCGAACGACATAAGTTGGTCCAAAAATTCCAAAAAAGCGACGGTTTTCCCAATATTTGATGAAATCGCTTAATCAAGGGGCATAACTCTTACCCACTAACATTTTCAAAGTTGCAAAAATAGGGTTGTGACCCATCTAATTGCTCCTGGGACCATCACGAAGAACTTTTATCCATTTCCGAAGACCAAAAAAGTGCCGGTTTTCGCTAATTTGGGCGTAATCGCACTTATTCAAGCCTCGTAACCCTCAACGCGCAAGAATTCCAAGTCATCAAAGTCACCAAAAGTAGGGTTGTGGCATATCAAAATGTAGCTGAGATCATTTCGAACGACATAAGTTGGTCCAAAAATTCCAAAAAAGCGACGGTTTTCACCATATTTGATGAAATCTCTTAATCAAGGGGCATAACTCTTACCCACTAAAATTTTCAAAGTTGCAAAAATAGGGTTGTGACCCATCTAATTGCTCCTGGGACCATCACGAAGAACTTTTATCCATTTCCGAAGACCAAAAAAGTGCCGGTTTTCGCTAATTTGGGCGTAATCGCACTTATTCAAGCCTCGTAACCCTCAACGCGCAAGAATTCCAAGTCATCAAAGTCACCAAAAGTAGGGTTGTGGCATATCAAAATGTAGCTGAGATCATTTCGAACGACATAAGTTGGTCCAAAAATTCCAAAAAAGCGACGGTTTTCCCAATATTTGATGAAATCGCTTAATCAAGGGGCATAACTCTTACCCACTAAAATTTTCAAAGTTGCAAAAATAGGGTTGTGACCCATCTAATTGCTCCTGGGACCATCACGAAGAACTTTTATCCATTTCCGAAGACCAAAAAAGTGCCGGTTTTCGCTAATTTGGGCGTAATCGCACTTATTCAAGCCTCGTAACCCTCAACGCGCAAGAATTCCAAGTCATCAAAGTCACCAAAAGTAGGGTTGTGGCATATCAAAATGTAGCTGAGATCATTTCGAACGACATAAGTTGGTCCAAAAATTCCAAAAAAGCGACGGTTTTCCCAATATTTGATGAAATCGCTTAATCAAGGGGCATAACTCTTACCCACTAAAATTTTCAAAGTTGCAAAAATAGGGTTGTGACCCATCTAATTGCTCCTGGGACCATCACGAAGAACTTTTATCCATTTCCGAAGACCAAAAAAGTGCCGGTTTTCGCTAATTTGGGCGTAATCGCACTTATTCAAGCCTCGTAACCCTCAACGCGCAAGAATTCCAAGTCATCAAAGTCACCAAAAGTAGGGTTGTGGCATATCAAAATGTAGCTGAGATCATTTCGAACGACATAAGTTGGTCCAAAAATTCCAAAAAAGCGACGGTTTTCCCAATATTTGATGAAATCGCTTAATCAAGGGGCATAACTCTTACCCACTAAAATTTTCAAAGTTGCAAAAATAGGGTTGTGACCCATCTAATTGCTCCTGGGACCATCACGAAGAACTTTTATCCATTTCCGAAGACCAAAAAAGTGCCGGTTTTCGCTAATTTGGGCGTAATCGCACTTATTGAAGCCTCGTAACCCTCAACGCGCAAGAATTCCAAGTCATCAAAGTCACCAAAAGTAGGGTTGTGGCATATCAAAATGTAGCTGAGATCATTTCGAACGACATAAGTTGGTCCAAAAATTCCAAAAAAGCGACGGTTTTCCCAATATTTGATGAAATCGCTTAATCAAGGGGCATAACTCTTACCCACTAAAATTTTCAAAGTTGCAAAAATAGGGTTGTGACCCATCTAATTGCTCCTGGGACCATCACGAAGAACTTTTATCCATTTCCGAAGACCAAAAAAGTGCCGGTTTTCGCTAATTTGGGCGTAATCGCACTTATTCAAGCCTCGTAACCCTCAACGCGCAAGAATTCCAAGTCATCAAAGTCACCAAAAGTAGGGTTGTGGCATATCAAAATGTAGCTGAGATCATTTCGAACGACATAAGTTGGTCCAAAAATTCCAAAAAAGCGACGGTTTTCCCAATATTTGATGAAATCGCTTAATCAAGGGGCATAACTCTTACCCACTAAAATTTTCAAAGTTGCAAAAATAGGGTTGTGACCCATCTAATTGCTCCTGGGACCATCACGAAGAACTTTTATCCATTTCCGAAGACCAAAAAAGTGCCGGTTTTCGCTAATTTGGGCGTAATCGCACTTATTCAAGCCTCGTAACCCTCAACGCGCAAGAATTCCAAGTCATCAAAGTCACCAAAAGTAGGGTTGTGGCATATCAAAATGTAGCTGAGATCATTTCGAACGACATAAGTTGGTCCAAAAATTCCAAAAAAGCGACGGTTTTCCCAATATTTGATGAAATCGCTTAATCAAGGGGCATAACTCTTACCCACTAAAATTTTCAAAGTTGCAAAAATAGGGTTGTGACCCATCTAATTGCTCCTGGGACCATCACGAAGAACTTTTATCCATTTCCGAAGACCAAAAAAGTGCCGGTTTTCGCTAATTTGGGCGTAATCGCACTTATTCAAGCCTCGTAACCCTCAACGCGCAAGAATTCCAAGTCATCAAAGTCACCAAAAGTAGGGTTGTGGCATATCAAAATGTAGCTGAGATCATTTCGAACGACATAAGTTGGTCCAAAAATTCCAAAAAAGCGACGGTTTTCCCAATATTTGATGAAATCGCTTAATCAAGGGGCATAACTCTTACCCACTAAAATTTTCAAAGTTGCAAAAATAGGGTCGTGACCCATCTAATTGCTCCTGGGACCATCACGAAGAACTTTTATCCATTTCCGAAGACCAAAAAAGTGCTGGTTTTCGCTAATTTGGGCGTAATCGCACTTATTCAAGCCTCGTAACCCTCAACGCGCAAGAATTCCAAGTCATCAAAGTCACCAAAAGTAGGGTTGTGGCATATCAAAATGTAGCTGAGATCATTTCGAACGACATAAGTTGGTCCAAAAATTCCAAAAAAGCGACGGTTTTCCCAATATTTGATGAAATCGCTTAATCAAGGGGCATAACTCTTACCCACTAAAATTTTCAAAGTTGCAAAAATAGGGTTGTGACCCATCTAATTGCTCCTGGGACCATCACGAAGAACTTTTATCCATTTCCGAAGACCAAAAAAGTGCCGGTTTTCGCTAATTTGGGCGTAATCGCACTTATTCAAGCCTCGTAACCCTCAACGCGCAAGAATTCCAAGTCATCAAAGTCACCAAAAGTAGGGTTGTGGCATATCAAAATGTAGCTGAGATCATTTCGAACGACATAAGTTGGTCCAAAAATTCCAAAAAAGCGACGGTTTTCCCAATATTTGATGAAATCGCTTAATCAAGGGGCATAACTCTTACCCACTAAAATTTTCAAAGTTGCAAAAATAGGGTTGTGACCCATCTAATTGCTCCTGGGACCATCACGAAGAACTTTTATCCATTTCCGAAGACCAAAAAAGTGCCGGTTTTCGCTAATTTGGGCGTAATCGCACTTATTCAAGCCTCGTAACCCTCAACGCGCAAGAATTCCAAGTCATCAAAGTCACCAAAAGTAGGGTTGTGGCATATCAAAATGTAGCTGAGATCATTTCGAACGACATAAGTTGGTCCAAAAATTCCAAAAAAGCGACGGTTTTCCCAATATTTGATGAAATCGCTTAATCAAGGGGCATAACTCTTACCCACTAAAATTTTCAAATTTGCAAAAATAGGGTTGTGACCCATCTAATTGCTCCTGGGACCATCACGAAGAACTTTTATCCATTTCCAAAGACCAAAAAAGTGCTTGTTTTCGCTAATTTGGGCGTAATCGCACTTATTCAAGCCTCGTAACCCTCAACGCGCAAGAATTCCAAGTCATCAAAGTCACCAAAAGTAGGGTTGTGGCATATCAAAATGTAGCTGAGATCATTTCGAACGACATAAGTTGGTCCAAAAATTCCAAAAAAGCGGCGGTTTTCCCAATATTTGATGAAATCGCTTAATCAAGGGGCATAACTCTTACCCACTAAAATTTTCAAAGTTGCAAAAATAGGGTTGTGACCCATCTAATTGCTCCTGGGACCATCACGAAGAACTTTTATCCATTTCCGAAGACCAAAAAAGTGCCGGTTTTCGCTAATTTGGGCGTAATCGCACTTATTCAAGCCTCGTAACCCTCAACGCGCAAGAATTCCAAGTCATCAAAGTCACCAAAAGTAGGGTTGTGGCATATCAAAATGTAGCTGAGATCATTTCGAACGACATAAGTTGGTCCAAAAATTCCAAAAAAGCGACGGTTTTCCCAATATTTGATGAAATCGCTTAATCAAGGGGCATAACTCTTACCCACTAAAATTTTCAAAGTTGCAAAAATAGGGTTGTGACCCATCTAATTGCTCCTGGGACCATCACAAAGAACTTTTATCCATTTCCGAAGACCAAAAAAGTGCCGGTTTTCGCTAATTTGGGCGTAATCGCACTTATTCAAGCCTCGTAACCCTCAACGCGCAAGAATTCCAAGTCATCAAAGTCACCAAAAGTAGGGTTGTGGCATATCAAAATGTAGCTGAGATCATTTCGAACGACATAAGTTGGTCCAAAAATTCCAAAAAAGCGACGGTTTTCCCAATATTTGATGAAATCGCTTAATCAAGGGGCATAACTCTTACCCACTAAAATTTTCAAAGTTGCAAAAATAGGGTTGTGACCCATCTAATTGCTCCTGGGACCATCACGAAGAACTTTTATCCATTTCCGAAGACCAAAAAAGTGCCGTTTTTCGCTAATTTGGGCGTAATCGCACTTATTCAAGCCTCGTAACCCTCAACGCGCAAGAATTCCAAGTCATCAAAGTCACCAAAAGTAGGGTTGTGGCATATCAAAATGTAGCTGAGATCATTTCGAACGACATAAGTTGGTCCAAAAATTCCAAAAAAGCGACGGTTTTCCCAATATTTGATGAAATCGCTTAATCAAGGGGCATAACTCTTACCCACTAAAATTTTCAAAGTTGCAAAAATAGGGTTGTGACCCATCTAATTGCTCCTGGGACCATCACGAAGAACTTTTATCCATTTCCGAAGACCAAAAAAGTGCCGGTTTTCGCTAATTTGGGCGTAATCGCACTTATTCAAGCCTCGTAACCCTCAACGCGCAAGAATTCCAAGTCATCAAAGTCACCAAAAGTAGGGTTGTGGCATATCAAAATGTAGCTGAGATCATTTCGAACGACATAAGTTGGTCCAAAAATTCCAAAAAAGCGACGGTTTTCCCAATATTTGATGAAATCGCTTAATCAAGGGGCATAACTCTTACCCACTAAAATTTTCAAAGTTGCAAAAATAGGGTTGTGACCCATCTAATTGCTCCTGGGACCATCACGAAGAACTTTTATCCATTTCCGAAGACCAAAAAAGTGCCGGTTTTCGCTAATTTGGGCGTAATCGCACTTATTCAAGCCTCGTAACCCTCAACGCGCAAGAATTCCAAGTCATCAAAGTCACCAAAAGTAGGGTTGTGGCATATCAAAATGTAGCTGAGATCATTTCGAACGACATAAGTTGGTCCAAAAATTCCAAAAAAGCGACGGTTTTCCCAATATTTGATGAAATCGCTTAATCAAGGGGCATAACTCTTACCCACTAAAATTTTCAAAGTTGCAAAAATAGGGTTGTGACCCATCTAATTGCTCCTGGGACCATCACGAAGAACTTTTATCCATTTCCGAAGACCAAAAAAGTGCCGGTTTTCGCTAATTTGGGCGTAATCGCACTTATTCAAGCCTCGTAACCCTCAACGGGCAAGAATTCCAAGTCATCAAAGTCACCAAAAGTAGGGTTGTGGCATATCAAAATGTAGCTGAGATCATTTCGAACGACATAAGTTGGTCCAAAAATTCCAAAAAAGCGACGGTTTTCCCAATATTTGATGAAATCGCTTAATCAAGGGGCATAACTCTTACCCACTAAAATTTTCAAAGTTGCAAAAATAGGGTTGTGACCCATCTAATTGCTCCTGGGACCATCACGAAGAACTTTTATCCATTTCCGAAGACCAAAAAAGTGCCGGTTTTCGCTAATTTGGGCGTAATCGCACTTATTCAAGCCTCGTAACCCTCAGCGCGCAAGAATTCCAAGTCATCAAAGTCACCAAAAGTAGGGTTGTGGCATATCAAAATGTAGCTGAGATCATTTCGAACGACATAAGTTGGTCCAAAAATTCCAAAAAAGCGACGGTTTTCCCAATATTTGATGAAATCGCTTAATCAAGGGGCATAACTCTTACCCACTAAAATTTTCAAAGTTGCAAAAATAGGGTTGTGACCCATCTAATTGCTCCTGGGACCATCACGAAGAACTTTTATCCATTTCCGAAGACCAAAAAAGTGCCGGTTTTCGCTAATTTGGGCGTAATCGCACTTATTCAAGCCTCGTAACCCTCAACGCGCAAGAATTCCAAGTCATCAAAGTCACCAAAAGTAGGGTTGTGGCATATCAAAATGTAGCTGAGATCATTTCGAACGACATAAGTTGGTCCAAAAATTCCAAAAAAGCGACGGTTTTCCCAATATTTGATGAAATCGCTTAATCAAGGGGCATAACTCTTACCCACTAAAATTTTCAAAGTTGCAAAAATAGGGTTGTGACCCATCTAATTGCTCCTGGGACCATCACGAAGAACTTTTCTCCATTTCCGAAGACCAAAAAAGTGCCGGTTTTCGCTAATTTGGGCGTAATCGCACTTATTCAAGCCTCGTAACCCTCAACGCGCAAGAATTCCAAGTCATCAAAGTCACCAAAAGTAGGGTTGTGGCATATCAAAATGTAGCTGAGATCATTTCGAACGACATAAGTTGGTCCAAAAATTCCAAAAAAGCGACGGTTTTCCCAATATTTGATGAAATCGCTTAATCAAGGGGCATAACTCTTACCCACTAAAATTTTCAAAGTTGCAAAAATAGGGTTGTGACCCATCTAATTGCTCCTGGGACCATCACGAAGAACTTTTATCCATTTCCGAAGACCAAAAAAGTGCCGGTTTTCGCTAATTTGGGCGTAATCGCACTTATTCAAGCCTCGTAACCCTCAACGCGCAAGAATTCCAAGTCATCAAAGTCACCAAAAGTAGGGTTGTGGCATATCAAAATGTAGCTGAGATCATTTCGAACGACATAAGTTGGTCCAAAAATTCCAAAAAAGCGACGGTTTTCCCAATATTTGATGAAATCGCTTAATCAAGGGGCATAACTCTTACCCACTAAAATTTTCAAAGTTGCAAAAGTAGGGTTGTGACCCATCTAATTGCTCCTGGGACCATCACGAAGAACTTTTATCCATTTCCGAAGACCAAAAAAGTGCCGGTTTTCGCTAATTTGGGCGTAATCGCACTTATTCAAGCCTCGTAACCCTCAACGCGCAAGAATTCCAAGTCATCAAAGTCACCAAAAGTAGGGTTGTGGCATATCAAAATGTAGCTGAGATCATTTCGAACGACATAAGTTGGTCCAAAAATTCCAAAAAAGCGACGGTTTTCCCAATATTTGATGAAATCGCTTAATCAAGGGGCATAACTCTTACCCACTAAAATTTTCAAAGTTGCAAAAATAGGGTTGTGACCCATCTAATTGCTCCTGGGACCATCACGAAGAACTTTTATCCATTTCCGAAGACCAAAAAAGTGCCGGTTTTCGCTAATTTGGGCGTAATCGCACTTATTCAAGCCTCGTAACCCTCAACGCGCAAGAATTCCAAGTCATCAAAGTCACCAAAAGTAGGGTTGTGGCATATCAAAATGTAGCTGAGATCATTTCGAACGACATAAGTTGGTCCAAAAATTCCAAAAAAGCGACGGTTTTCCCAATATTTGATGAAATCGCTTAATCAAGGGGCATAACTCTTACCCACTAAAATTTTCAAAGTTGCAAAAATAGGGTTGTGACCCATCTAATTGCTCCTGGGACCATCACGAAGAACTTTTATCCATTTCCGAAGACCAAAAAAGTGCCGGTTTTCGCTAATTTGGGCGTAATCGCACTTATTCAAGCCTCGTAACCCTCAACGCGCAAGAATTCCAAGTCATCAAAGTCACCAAAAGTAGGGTTGTGGCATATCAAAATGTAGCTGAGATCATTTCGAACGACATAAGTTGGTCCAAAAATTCCAAAAAAGCAACGGTTTTCCCAATATTTGATGAAATCGCTTAATCAAGGGGCATAACTCTTACCCACTAAAATTTTCAAAGTTGCAAAAATAGGGTTGTGACCCATCTAATTGCTCCTGGGACCATCACGAAGAACTTTTATCCATTTCCGAAGACCAAAAAAGTGCCGGTTTTCGCTAATTTGGGCGTAATCGCACTTATTCAAGCCTCGTAACCCTCAACGCGCAAGAATTCCAAGTCATCAAAGTCACCAAAAGTAGGGTTGTGGCATATCAAAATGTAGCTGAGATCATTTCGAACGACATAAGTTGGTCCAAAAATTCCAAAAAAGCGACGGTTTTCCCAATATTTGATGAAATCGCTTAATCAAGGGGCATAACTCTTACCCACTAAAATTTTCAAAGTTGCAAAAATAGGGTTGTGACCCATCTAATTGCTCCTGGGACCATCACGAAGAACTTTTATCCATTTCCGAAGACCAAAAAAGTGCCGGTTTTCGCTAATTTGGGCGTAATCGCACTTATTCAAGCCTCGTAACCCTCAACGCGCAAGAATTCCAAGTCATCAAAGTCACCAAAAGTAGGGTTGTGGCATATCAAAATGTAGCTGAGATCATTTCGAACGACATAAGTTGGTCCAAAAATTCCAAAAAAGCGACGGTTTTCCCAATATTTGATGAAATCGCTTAATCAAGGGGCATAACTCTTACCCACTAAAATTTTCAAAGTTGCAAAAATAGGGTTTTGACCCATCTAATTGCTCCTGGGACCATCACGAAGAACTTTTATCCATTTCCGAAGACCAAAAAAGTGCCGGTTTTCGCTAATTTGGGCGTAATCGCACTTATTCAAGCCTCGTAACCCTCAACGCGCAAGAATTCCAAGTCATCAAAGTCACCAAAAGTAGGGTTGTGGCATATCAAAATGTAGCTGAGATCATTTCGAACGACATAAGTTGGTCCAAAAATTCCAAAAAAGCGACGGTTTTCCCAATATTTGATGAAATCGCTTAATCAAGGGGCATAACTCTTACCCACTAAAATTTTCAAAGTTGCAAAAATAGGGTTGTGACCCATCTAATTGCTCCTGGGACCATCACGAAGAACTTTTATCCATTTCCGAAGACCAAAAAAGTGCCGGTTTTCGCTAATTTGGGCGTAATCGCACTTATTCAAGCCTCGTAACCCTCAACGCGCAAGAATTCCAAGTCATCAAAGTCACCAAAAGTAGGGTTGTGGCATATCAAAATGTAGCTGAGATCATTTCGAACGACATAAGTTGGTCCAAAAATTCCAAAAAAGCGACGGTTTTCCCAATATTTGATGAAATCGCTTAATCAAGGGGCATAACTCTTACCCACTAAAATTTTCAAAGTTGCAAAAATAGGGTTGTGACCCATCTAATTGCTCCTGGGACCATCACGAAGAACTTTTATCCATTTCCGAAGACCAAAAAAGTGCCGGTTTTCGCTAATTTGGGCGTAATCGCACTTATTCAAGTCTCGTAACCCTCAACGCGCAAGAATTCCAAGTCATCAAAGTCACCAAAAGTAGGGTTGTGGCATATCAAAATGTAGCTGAGATCATTTCGAACGACATAAGTTGGTCCAAAAATTCCAAAAAAGCAACGGTTTTCCCAATATTTGATGAAATCGCTTAATCAAGGGGCATAACTCTTACCCACTAAAATTTTCAAAGTTGCAAAAATAGGGTTGTGACCCATCTAATTGCTCCTGGGACCATCACGAAGAACTTTTATCCATTTCCGAAGACCAAAAAAGTGCCGGTTTTCGCTAATTTGGGCGTAATCGCACATATTCAAGCCTCGTAACCCTCAACGCGCAAGAATTCCAAGTCATCAAAGTCACCAAAAGTAGGGTTGTGGCATATCAAAATGTAGCTGAGATCATTTCGAACGACATAAGTTGGTCCAAAAATTCCAAAAAAGCGACGGTTTTCCCAATATTTGATGAAATCGCTTAATCAAGGGGCATAACTCTTACCCACTAAAATTTTCAAAGTTGCAAAAATAGGGTTGTGACCCATCTAATTGCTCCTGGGTCCATCACGAAGAACTTTTATCCATTTCCGAAGACCAAAAAAGTGCCGGTTTTCGCTAATTTGGGCGTAATCGCACTTATTCAAGTCTCGTAACCCTCAACGCGCAAGAATTCCAAGTCATCAAAGTCACCAAAAGTAGGGTTGTGGCATATCAAAATGTAGCTGAGATCATTTCGAACGACATAAGTTGGTCCAAAAATTCCAAAAAAGCGACGGTTTTCCCAATATTTGATGAAATCGCTTAATCAAGGGGCATAACTCTTACCCACTAAAATTTTCAAAGTTGCAAAAATAGGGTTGTGACCCATCTAATTGCTCCTGGGACCATCACGAAGAACTTTTATCCATTTCCGAAGACCAAAAAAGTGCCGGTTTTCGCTAATTTGGGCGTAATCGCACTTATTCAAGCCTCGTAACCCTCAACGCGCAAGAATTCCAAGTCATCAAAGTCACCAAAAGTAGGGTTGTGGCATATCAAAATGTAGCTGAGATCATTTCGAACGACATAAGTTGGTCCAAAAATTCCAAAAAAGCGACGGTTTTCCCAATATTTGATGAAATCGCTTAATCAAGGGGCATAACTCTTACCCACTAAAATTTTCAAAGTTGCAAAAATAGGGTTGTGACCCATCTAATTGCTCCTGGGACCATCACGAAGAACTTTTATCCATTTCCGAAGACCAAAAAAGTGCCGGTTTTCGCTAATTTGGGCGTAATCGCACTTATTCAAGCCTCGTAACCCTCAACGCGCAAGAATTCCAAGTCATCAAAGTCACCAAAAGTAGGGTTGTGGCATATCAAAATGTAGCTGAGATCATTTCGAACGACATAAGTTGGTCCAAAAATTCCAAAAAAGCGACGGTTTTCCCAATATTTGATGAAATCGCTTAATCAAGGGGCATAACTCTTACCCACTAACATTTTCAAAGTTGCAAAAATAGGGTTGTGACCCATCTAATTGCTCCTGGGACCATCACGAAGAACTTTTATCCATTTCCGAAGACCAAAAAAGTGCCGGTTTTCGCTAATTTGGGCGTAATCGCACTTATTCAAGCCTCGTAACCCTCAACGCGCAAGAATTCCAAGTCATCAAAGTCACCAAAAGTAGGGTTGTGGCATATCAAAATGTAGCTGAGATCATTTCGAACGACATAAGTTGGTCCAAAAATTCCAAAAAAGCGACGGTTTTCCCAATATTTGATGAAATCGCTTAATCAAGGGGCATAACTCTTACCCACTAAAATTTTCAAAGTTGCAAAAATAGGGTTGTGACCCATCTAATTGCTCCTGGGACCATCACGAAGAACTTTTATCCATTTCCGAAGACCAAAAAAGTGCCGGTTTTCGCTAATTTGGGCGTAATCGCACTTATTCAAGCCTCGTAACCCTCAACGCGCAAGAATTCCAAGTCATCAAAGTCACCAAAAGTAGGGTTGTGGCATATCAAAATGTAGCTGAGATCATTTCGAACGACATAAGTTGGTCCAAAAATTCCAAAAAAGCGACGGTTTTCCCAATATTTGATGAAATCGCTTAATCAAGGGGCATAACTCTTACCCACTAAAATTTTCAAAGTTGCAAAAATAGGGTTGTGACCCATCTAATTGCTCCTGGGACCATCACGAAGAACTTTTATCCATTTCCGAAGACCAAAAAAGTGCCGGTTTTCGCTAATTTGGGCGTAATCGCACTTATTCAAGCCTCGTAACCCTCAACGCGCAAGAATTCCAAGTCATCAAAGTCACCAAAAGTAGGGTTGTGGCATATCAAAATGTAGCTGAGATCATTTCGAACGACATAAGTTGGTCCAAAAATTCCAAAAAAGCGACGGTTTTCCCAATATTTGATGAAATCGCTTAATCAAGGGGCATAACTCTTACCCACTAAAATTTTCAAAGTTGCAAAAATAGGGTTGTGACCCATCTAATTGCTCCTGGGACCATCACGAAGAACTTTTATCCATTTCCGAAGACCAAAAAAGTGCCGGTTTTCGCTAATTTGGGCGTAATCGCACTTATTCAAGCCTCGTAACCCTCAACGCGCAAGAATTCCAAGTCATCAAAGTCACCAAAAGTAGGGTTGTGGCATATCAAAATGTAGCTGAGATCATTTCGAACGACATAAGTTGGTCCAAAAATTCCAAAAAAGCGACGGTTTTCCCAATATTTGATGAAATCGCTTAATCAAGGGGCATAACTCTTACCCACTAAAATTTTCAAAGTTGCAAAAATAGGGTTGTGACCCATCTAATTGCTCCTGGGACCATCACGAAGAACTTTTATCCATTTCCGAAGACCAAAAAAGTGCCGGTTTTCGCTAATTTGGGCATAATCGCACTTATTCAAGCCTCGTAACCCTCAACGCGCAAGGATTCCAAGTCATCAAAGTCACCAAAAGTAGGGTTGTGGCATATCAAAATGTAGCTGAGATCATTTCGAACGACATAAGTTGGTCCAAAAATTCCAAAAAAGCGACGGTTTTCCCAATATTTGATGAAATCGCTTAATCAAGGGGCATAACTCTTACCCACTAAAATTTTCAAAGTTGCAAAAATAGGGTTGTGACCCATCTAATTGCTCCTGGGACCATCACGAAGAACTTTTATCCATTTCCGAAGACCAAAAAAGTGCCGGTTTTCGCTAATTTGGGCGTAATCGCACTTATTCAAGCCTCGTAACCCTCAACGCGCAAGAATTCCAAGTCATCAAAGTCACCAAAAGTAGGGTTGTGGCATATCAAAATGTAGCTGAGATCATTTCGAACGACATAAGTTGGTCCAAAAATTCCAAAAAAGCGACGGTTTTCCCAATATTTGATGAAATCGCTTAATCAAGGGGCATAACTCTTACCCACTAAAATTTTCAAAGTTGCAAAAATAGGGTTGTGACCCATCTAATTGCTCCTGGGACCATCACGAAGAACTTTTATCCATTTCCGAAGACCAAAACAGTGCCGGTTTTCGCTAATTATGGCGTAATCGCACTTATTCAAGCCTCGTAACCCTCAACGCGCAAGAATTCCAAGTCATCAAAGTCACCAAAAGTAGGGTTGTGGCATATCAAAATGTAACTGAGATCATTTCGAACGACATAAGTTGGTCCAAAAATTCCAAAAAAGCGACGGTTTTCCCAATATTTGATGAAATCGCTTAATCAAGGGGCATAACTCTTACCCACTAAAATTTTCAAAGTTGCAAAAATAGGGTTGTGACCCATCTAATTGCTCCTGGGACCATCACGAAGAACTTTTATCCATTTCCGAAGACCAAAAAAGTGCCGGTTTTCGCTAATTTGGGCGTAATCGCACTTATTCAAGCCTCGTAACCCTCAACGCGCAAGAATTCCAAGTCATCAAAGTCACCAAAAGTAGGGTTGTGGCATATCAAAATGTAGCTGAGATCATTTCGAACGACATAAGTTGGTCCAAAAATTCCAAAAAAGCGACGGTTTTCCCAATATTTGATGAAATCGCTTAATCAAGGGGCATAACTCTTACCCACTAAAATTTTCAAAGTTGCAAAAATAGGGTTGTGACCCATCTAATTGCTCCTGGGACCATCACGAAGAACTTTTATCCATTTCCGAAGACCAAAAAAGTGCCGGTTTTCGCTAATTTGGGCGTAATCGCACTTATTCAAGCCTCGTAACCCTCAACGCGCAAGAATTCCAAGTCATCAAAGTCACCAAAAGTAGGGTTGTGGCATATCAAAATGTAGCTGAGATCATTTCGAACGACATTAGTTGGTCCAAAAATTCCAAAAAAGCGACGGTTTTCCCAATATTTGATGAAATCGCTTAATCAAGGGGCATAACTCTTACCCACTAAAATTTTCAAAGTTGCAAAAATAGGGTTGTGACCCATCTAATTGCTCCTGGGACCATCACGAAGAACTTTTATCCATTTCCGAAGACCAAAAAAGTGCCGGTTTTCGCTAATTTGGGCGTAATCGCACTTATTCAAGCCTCGTAACCCTCAACGCGCAAGAATTCCAAGTCATCAAAGTCACCAAAAGTAGGGTTGTGGCATATCAAAATGTAGCTGAGATCATTTCGAACGACATAAGTTGGTCCAAAAATTCCAAAACAGCGACGGTTTTCCCAATATTTGATGAAATCGCTTAATCAAGGGGCATAACTCTTACCCACTAAAATTTTCAAAGTTGCAAAAATAGGGTTGTGACCCATCTAATTGCTCCTGGGACCATCACGAAGAACTTTTATCCATTTCCGAAGACCAAAAAAGTGCCGGTTTTCGCTAATTTGGGCGTAATCGCACTTATTCAAGCCTCGTAACCCTCAACGCGCAAGAATTCCAAGTCATCAAAGTCACCAAAAGTAGGGTTGTGGCATATCAAAATGTAGCTGAGATCATTTCGAACGACATAAGTTGGTCCAAAAATTCCAAAAAAGCGACGGTTTTCCCAATATTTGATGAAATCGCTTAATCAAGGGGCATAACTCTTACCCACTAAAATTTTCAAAGTTGCAAAAATAGGGTTGTGACCCATCTAATTGCTCCTGGGACCATCACGAAGAACTTTTATCCATTTCCGAAGACCAAAAAAGTGCCGGTTTTCGCTAATTTGGGCGTAATCGCACTTATTCAAGCCTCGTAACCCTCAACGCGCAAGAATTCCAAGTCATCAAAGTCACCAAAAGTAGGGTTGTGGCATATCAAAATGTAGCTGAGATCATTTCGAACGACATAAGTTGGTCCAAAAATTCCAAAAAAGCGACGGTTTTCCCAATATTTGATGAAATCGCTTAATCAAGGGGCATAACTCTTACCCACTAAAATTTTCAAAGTTGCAAAAATAGGGTTGTGACCCATCTAATTGCTCCTGGGACCATCACGAAGAACTTTTATCCATTTCCGAAGACCAAAAAAGTGCCGGTTTTCGCTAATTTGGGCGTAATCGCACTTATTCAAGCCTCGTAACCCTCAACGCGCAAGAATTCCAAGTCATCAAAGTCACCAAAAGTAGGGTTGTGGCATATCAAAATGTAGCTGAGATCATTTCGAACGACATTAGTTGGTCCAAAAATTCCAAAAAAGCGACGGTTTTCCCAATATTTGATGAAATCGCTTAATCAAGGGGCATAACTCTTACCCACTAAAATTTTCAAAGTTGCAAAAATAGGGTTGTGACCCATCTAATTGCTCCTGGGACCATCACGAAGAACTTTTATCCATTTCCGAAGACCAAAAAAGTGCCGGTTTTCGCTAATTTGGGCGTAATCGCACTTATTCAAGCCTCGTAACCCTCAACGCGCAAGAATTCCAAGTCATCAAAGTCACCAAAAGTAGGGTTGTGGCATATCAAAATGTAGCTGAGATCATTTCGAACGACATAAGTTGGTCCAAAAATTCCAAAAAAGCGACGGTTTTCCCAATATTTGATGAAATCGCTTAATCAAGGGGCATAACTCTTACCCACTAAAATTTTCAAAGTTGCAAAAATAGGGTTGTGACCCATCTAATTGCTCCTGGGACCATCACGAAGAACTTTTATCCATTTCCGAAGACCAAAAAAGTGCCGGTTTTCGCTAATTTGGGCGTAATCGCACTTATTCAAGCCTCGTAACCCTCAACGCGCAAGAATTCCAAGTCATCAAAGTCACCAAATGTAGGGTTGTGGCATATCAAAATGTAGCTGAGATCATTTCGAACGACATAAGTTGGTCCAAAAATTCCAAAAAAGCGACGGTTTTCCCAATATTTGATGAAATCGCTTAATCAAGGGGCATAACTCTTACCCACTAAAATTTTCAAAGTTGCAAAAATAGGGTTGTGACCCATCTAATTGCTCCTGGGACCATCACGAAGAACTTTTATCCATTTCCGAAGACCAAAAAAGTGCCGGTTTTCGCTAATTTGGGCGTAATCGCACTTATTCAAGCCTCGTAACCCTCAACGCGCAAGAATTCCAAGTCATCAAAGTCACCAAAAGTAGGGTTGTGGCATATCAAAATGTAGCTGAGATCATTTCGAACGACATAAGTTGGTCCAAAAATTCCAAAAAAGCGACGGTTTTCCCAATATTTGATGAAATCGCTTAATCAAGGGGCATAACTCTTACCCACTAAAATTTTCAAAGTTGCAAAAATAGGGTTGTGACCCATCTAATTGCTCCTGGGACCATCACGAAGAACTTTTATCCATTTCCGAAGACCAAAAAAGTGCCGGTTTTCGCTAATTTGGGCGTAATCGCACTTATTCAAGCCTCGTAACCCTCAACGCGCAAGAATTCCAAGTCATCAAAGTCACCAAAAGTAGGGTTGTGGCATATCAAAATGTAGCTGAGATCATTTCGAACGACATTAGTTGGTCCAAAAATTCCAAAAAAGCGACGGTTTTCCCAATATTTGATGAAATCGCTTAATCAAGGGGCATAACTCTTACCCACTAAAATTTTCAAAGTTGCAAAAATAGGGTTGTGACCCATCTAATTGCTCCTGGGACCATCACGAAGAACTTTTATCCATTTCCGAAGACCAAAAAAGTGCCGGTTTTCGCTAATTTGGGCGTAATCGCACTTATTCAAGCCTCGTAACCCTCAACGCGCAAGAATTCCAAGTCATCAAAGTCACCAAAAGTAGGGTTGTGGCATATCAAAATGTAGCTGAGATCATTTCGAACGACATAAGTTGGTCCAAAAATTCCAAAAAAGCGACGGTTTTCCCAATATTTGATGAAATCGCTTAATCAAGGGGCATAACTCTTACCCACTAAAATTTTCAAAGTTGCAAAAATAGGGTTGTGACCCATCTAATTGCTCCTGGGACCATCACAAAGAACTTTTATCCATTTCCGAAGACCAAAAAAGTGCCGGTTTTCGCTAATTTGGGCGTAATCGCACTTATTCAAGCCTCGTAACCCTCAACGCGCAAGAATTCCAAGTCATCAAAGTCACCAAAAGTAGGGTTGTGGCATATCAAAATGTAGCTGAGATCATTTCGAACGACATAAGTTGGTCCAAAAATTCCAAAAAAGCGACGGTTTTCCCAATATTTGATGAAATCGCTTAATCAAGGGGCATAACTCTTACCCACTAAAATTTTCAAAGTTGCAAAAATAGGGTTGTGACCCATCTAATTGCTCCTGGGACCATCACGAAGAACTTTTATCCATTTCCGAAGACCAAAAAAGTGCCGGTTTTCGCTAATTTGGGCGTAATCGCACTTATTCAAGCCTCGTAACCCTCAACGCGCAAGAATTCCAAGTCATCAAAGTCACCAAAAGTAGGGTTGTGGCATATCAAAATGTAGCTGAGATCATTTCGAACGACATAAGTTGGTCCAAAAATTCCAAAAAAGCGACGGTTTTCCCAATATTTGATGAAATCGCTAAATCAAGGGGCATAACTCTTACCCACTAAAATTTTCAAAGTTGCAAAAATAGGGTTGTGACCCATCTAATTGCTCCTGGGACCATCACGAAGAACTTTTATCCATTTCCGAAGACCAAAAAAGTGCCGGTTTTCGCTAATTTGGGCGTAATCGCACTTATTCAAGCCTCGTAACCCTCAACGCGCAAGAATTCCAAGTCATCAAAGTCACCAAAAGTAGGGTTGTGGCATATCAAAATGTAGCTGAGATCATTTCGAACGACATAAGTTGGTCCAAAAATTCCAAAAAAGCGACGGTTTTCCCAATATTTGATGAAATCGCTTAATCAAGGGGCATAACTCTTACCCACTAAAATTTTCAAAGTTGCAAAAATAGGGTTGTGACCCATCTAATTGCTCCTGGGACCATCACGAAGAACTTTTATCCATTTCCGAAGACCAAAAAAGTGCCGGTTTTC